>ML811663.1:31110-50816 GCA_009831015.1 Picea engelmannii | reverse complement strand
AAAAAAAAAAAAAAAAAAAAAGAGAGAGATGCCAAAATCCAAATAGAGTTAGAAACATTAGAAAAAAGGAGTGAAGAAAGAGACGTAAAACTCCAAGTAGAACTAGAGGCAATGATTGATAAAAAAAATTAAAGATACCACTCAAACTCAAATAGAGGATAGATTCTTATGGTTCAAGAGTGAATTGCAGACAATGAAGGATAGGATTAAAGAAATGGAAAAACATAAACAATCAACCCAAGAAGGAGGGGTTGAAGAAAATCACAACTTGAGAGATCGGATTAAAGAGCTAGAAGAAAAACTAAACAACAATTTGACACTCAGTAATATGGAAAACAAATTGGATATCAAACCCATCAAAGAGGAAATGAATAAGCTAATCGAATTAGACCATGAGCATAACAAAAGAGCCTTGAACCTCATAATTTTTGGTATAAAGGAACAACAAGAGGAGGATGCTCTAGCAATAGTAAAAGAAGAATTAAATAATAAATCACAAATTGATACAACTTACCTCATAGAAGCAAAGAGGCTAGGAAAAATAATTGATCACAAAGATAGGTTGATTTGTGTCAAAGTAAGTTGTAATGACCATAAATATAGCATACTTAGCAAATATCCAAGCTTAAAAGGGTCAGGAATATTTATAAATGAAGACCTCATTCCCGAAGACCAAGCTGAATTAAGGAAGGAAGTTCAAAAGGTAAAAGAAGCCAGGAAAGAAGGAAAATGGGCAATAATTAGAAATCGAAAAGCTATTGTTAGGGATACAGACTAGAAGGATAATAATAAATAGAAATTTGGGACACTCGAGATCATTTTTGGGAATTGTCGTGGCTTTCCATGGCGCAAAGGTCCTATGAGAAGTTGGATCCCGAGTGATATTGATATTATTTGTCTAGTTGAAACTTGGGAGCATGAGGATTCTAAGGTCCCTAACATGGAAGGATTTGTCTTGTGGTCAGCATGGAACAAAAAATCATGTCGTAGAGGGATAGGATGCATAGCTTGTTATATTAGAAAGAGAATTTCTCCTCACATTCAACTTCATAAGATTGACCCTCTTAATCATTACATTTGGATAGAAATTTCAGACACCAATGCTAAGAAGATGTATTTATCAATTTGTTATTTTGCACCTATTAATTCTAGATAAGAAAAACAATCTAGATAACAATTCTCCCTATAATAATTTAGAACAAGATATTTATAGTTTGAAAAATGAAGAAAATATCCTCCTGCTAGGAGTCTTTAATGCTAGGATTGCAACTAAACAAGCTACTCTTTTAAGTAATGACTCTAACCATAATCCTTTATGGCTAGATGAGGACCTTGATTTATCTAATAGCTACAAAAGAAGCTTTGAAGACCTAATTGAGAATTTGTTTGGTACTGAGTTGGTCAAGCTCTGCAGCTCTCAAGACCTAATAATTTGCAATGGACTAATGAAGTGGCCAAACTCCAACTAGATGACTTGTATTCACGGGCTAGGTAGTAGTGTTGTACATTATGTGATATCTGATATCCCTGTTTCCAACCAAATAACAACTTTTGACCTTTTAATGACCATGAGCCTGACTCTGATCATAAACCTTTAACCCTAACTCTAAACTTTTCCATGTAGGAGCGACATTGAAGATAATTCTGATAATCAAAGGAATTTGCACTTTGACAAAAGTAAAGTTGACATTTTCTTAAAGGATTTAAATAGTAAATTAAATCTCGTAACTTATAAGGACAACATTGAAGAACTCTATCATAATTTTACAACTACCATTTCCACTTCTATTAACAATTTCTCTTTCGACGTGTTCTATAAAAATAAAAAATAGAATGACCAACCCTTGGTATGATAAAGAATGTAAAATTGCTAGGAAATCCATTAGGGATGCTTCTAATGAGTCCTTAAAAATCGATAAGATCAATATGTACAAAGCCCTAATTAAAAGGAAAAAAAGGTACTACATCAATAAAAGGCAAGAGAAACTTTCACAACTATATAAGTTGGATCCTAAGAAGTTCTAGAGCCAAATTCTAAAACGCAATACTAAAGAAAATAATAGGATTCCCTTAAGGGACTAGAATTCTTATCTTAAAAGTATTTACAAGTTCCCTAATGCCATGGAAACCATTCCTATTGTCCCTACAAAGGAAGAAGTCTTTTATTTAGATGACATAGAGTTTAGGGTAAGCAGCTTGCAAATGGGAAAGCTAAGGACATTGAAGGCTACCAAGCTGAAATTTTTAAAATCGGAGGGCCAATCCTTATCCCTCACATATACAAGCTCTTTAATTTAGTAGTCAAGCAGAGCTTCCCTAAACCCTGGACACAAAGCCTCATTGTTCCTATTTTTAAAAATGGGGATAGAAACATTCCCTCTAATTATAGGACCATTATGATTAGCCCGATTTTAGCCAAGCTTTATGGAATTATTTTGGAAAAGAAGATTAGTCTTTGGCTAGAAAGTCATGGTAAAAGAGCTAAAGGCCAGGCCGGGTTTAGGATATATCATTCAATCGTGGACCATATTGTTACCTTTAGGATCATTGCAGAGGAGTTCCGCAATACTAAACCAATCTTTTTTGTTTATTTGTTGACTTTAGAAAAGATTTTGACATGGTTCCTAGGAAAAACCTTTGGAATGGGTTGGAAGATATAAAAGTGCCTCTCGATTTGAAGTTTGTTACAATAAGGATGTATGAGAACGGTATTACTAAGTTTAAAAACACTGATGGTTGGTCAAAAGAGATTAATTGCAATATCAGAGTCAAACAAGGTTGTCCCTTGTCCCCTACCCTTCTTGACATATACATAAACAAGTTAGAAGATTGCTTGGAAAAAGAAGGTTGTGTCGGCCCTACTCTCACTGGTATAGTCATCAATCTTCTTATTTATGCCAATGATATTGTTCTTATGGAAAGGAGTCCCCATGATCTTGAAAACCAACTAAGAATCCTCAAGGGTTTTTTATTCAATATGGGTATGACTGTTAATACTGATAAAACTAAGTTCATGATTATTAAATCCAATAAGATCCATTATGATACCTTTGTATATGACAACAACAACTTGGAGGAAGTGAATTCATATAAATATCTTGGAATTGATATTCACCACAATCTCAATGGGAATTATAGCATTGAGAAAAGGATTATTGGGGGATGGAAATCTTATTATGGGCTTGAAAACAATTGTAAATAAATTGATATTTGGAGTTGGGATAAGAAGAAACTCCTCTTTGAGACTCTTGTTACACCTGTTATTCTTTATATATGTGAAGTATGGGGCTGTAGTATCTCTTGTGAATCTTGGAGAAAGATAGAGAAAATACAAAATAATTTTATAACCTATAATCTCAAAATTAAAGGAAATACGCTTTATCCCATCCTCCTCTTAGAAACAAGCCTCTCCCCCATTGAGAGCATGGCTATGAATAGATACCTAATGTACAAGAATGAGTTAAACAACATGGAAGACAATAGGCTTCCTAAAATTGTTTCAAAATCAATTCATAAACACCATCGACTCAAGCAAGGATGGCATAAAGATGCTCAGTCTTGGCTAAACTATTGGGGAATCATGGAAGACACCATTTTGCAGAATAAAGATACTATTAAAAAAAATGTCAAATCAAAATTTAAGGAGAAAATGTGGTGTGATAAAGATTTAGAGGAAAAAGGAAAATTAAGGTATTATAAAGATGTAATCAACCCTAATCTAGAAGATCAAAATTATCTATCTATTTTTCCAAGTGTAAAGAAAAAAATAAGCATTGCTAAGATAAGAACAAATTCTCATGAGCTCCATAGTGAAATTGGGCATTGGTAAATTCCTAAAACGCCACGGGATGAAAGAGTGTGTCACCTTTGTGACACTAAGAAGGTTGAAGATGAAAAGCACTTTCTCTTAGATTGTCCATCATATACCCATATTAGATCTCATTTTCAAAATATTTGTCACACTACCAACCTTCCTAACCTCTTAACTCAACAAAAGTAGGTGATCTTGGGAAGCTTATCTTAATGTTTTTCGAGCACAGGAACAAAATTCTAAAGAATCGCAAGTAATCACTTACCCTCTTAACATCTGATAGACCAATTTAGTCTTAGTGGACATTAATCATCATCATTGCCATATAGCACAATATCATACTTAATCACAATATCTTGATAGTTATTTCTAACATTATAGGGAATGCAACAAAAAACTTCCAAAGGCACTATACTCATACAAGATACAAATGTTGATTAACCAAAGTTAAATAATTGAACATATTTTCACAAAATTACCTTTTATAACACAAAAATAGCCAACAAGAAGGAAGCCAAATAAAGGAACTTAAAAAACAAATTATGTAAGAACGCATACTTCCAAACCTCATGAATCTCACAAAGATGAAAATGCTAATCCAAAATGAATATCACCACCCATTCATAAGAACAAAAGGGGAACCACATCAATGGACTTATTGCAAATATATCCAAAATATAATCATCAATATCTGGTACTAGTAGTAGTATGTAAGCTTGTCACTTATCTAAGCATAGTGAATGTAAGGTTGTTCAAGGCCTTACCTGAGCTCTATGAAGGTAACGACCTTCAAGGTCTTAATTGACCTTTTTTGAAGGTAAAGTATAACCTTACCTTCTAATGAAGGTAAGTAATAACTCTACCTAAAGTCATCACTATGCTCATGTGAAAGATAACCTAGCCTTCATTATCCAAGATATGCTTATCACTAAGCTCAAGGGATAACACAAATTTGCACACAAACTAAGCAGCGCTATAGAGTAACTTTGATAAGATGCATGCACAAGGACCTCAATTACCATTAGAAGGTTGAACCAAGGACATGTATGTTGGCATGTTTTAAAGGAAGAGTGTGTTTGTCATTGATGGCAAGAACAACAATGACGATGGTAAACAGGAAAGCAACGATGAGAGTTCGAAGATTCAAACTTCGGAAGATATGTAAGGAGTTCACAGATCCACAATTCAGCTAAGTGTCAAAGTGACTCTTTAAGGAGTCAAAGGAGAAGAAGGAGAGAAATCTCAGGAGGAAGAGTGACAGTAGTTGTTGGATCACCGATACAGAGGACCAACAATCATTCGATCAAATCAAGGTGCGCGAGCCTTAACGCTTTGCGCACATAGGAGAGAGAAATTACCAAAGTTTAGAAGTCCCAAAGTAATTTGAGATTGTTCATCACCAGGAGGAGAATCGAGTTCGTTGATCGTCGGGATATTTGTATCAATAGACTGTGAGTTCAGGAGGGAGAACAGATTGATATTTGAAATCCCCAAAGTCTGGAGAGGCAGAGTAAATTTCATCTATCATATCTTTCTAAAGTGGAAGGACATGATAAGTTTGAAGAAGGGTGTGCTAATCTCAGCGGTCGATAATCAGGCACTCAGATCTACGGTCAACAGGGCATATCGGACCCCCCCAACCTTTCTTCTTTTAACTGTGGGGGGGGATCCGATTTCATGGTATTTTCCATGTGGGACCCTCATACATGTCACCTTCCTGTCAAATCGGACCCCCCTCGCTCATTACCACTTACTGCTTAACCCCCCCCCTCCGAGTAAACCACCAAACCATTCATACATACCACCTATGTGCTCCGACGTCACACTCCACTTCCCGCTACATGTCACACTCCACTACACTGCCTACATGTCAAACCCATGTCAACAAAGACACGTGGCACAGTCAGATAAGGACAAGTGTCAAGATGAAATCGGCATTTCAGGCTCGTGCAAATCAAAAATCTGAGTGACATGTGGCAGACACTCGTCTCGTGCCATGTCATCAAGTGACGTAAGCAAGTTATGTCACTCTGGGAATTTTAATTTGGGAGTTTCACCACCAGCAGATGCCTAAAGTCTCAAAGTCCTGAACGTCGAAGTTCTGAAGTGGACATAAGTCGTCTGATCTGAAGATCACTTCGGATGCATTCTCAACCATTGATCAAAATACAGTGGAAGAATATCGTAAGTAGAATAGCCAAAGTGTCGAAGTAAATGGTGGCCATCCATCGCAATGCTTGATTAATTCCTAGCCGATGGATTAAGCAGTGAAAGGATAAGTGTAAATTGTCTGATCTATTCAGATAGGTGTCTATAAATCAACAACTCCAAAAGATTGACATATGGAAGAAACAAGAGTTTGAGAATTGAAAGTCTCGAAGGTCAGACTCACGAAGGATATGATGATCATAGATTCAGGGAGATAGGTGTTAATAGATATTCCACTCCAGAATATTGTCATATGGGAAAATCAGGGTTTGAGAGTTGAAACTCCTGAAGCCCGGATCACGAAATAAGTTGTATCCATTGAATTGGAAGGGAGCTATGTGTCAACAAATCGTGGAGATCTGGGATTGTGCGTGGAAGGAGGAAAGGAAGCAGATAACAACCTTTGATCGAGAGGCATCGCCAAGGGATTTGAGATCAACGATTGTGCTCAATTGTGGGGTCAGAACATGCTTGGGTCTTAATTTTTCTTAAGCTGGCCGCAATCCAAACCATGGTATCTCCAAAGGCATACGTGGAGCTCTATAGTGAAAAGCAGGTTTCCCTCAAACCTCCTTTGGTCGTGCCCGCAATCGCATGGTCATGCGATAACATCGCCCAAGGTCACATCAGTGGAAGATAGGGGAAGGAGCTAGCACTACTAGGCTCCACATTGGAGGTTATGCATTGAAAAGTCAAAATGGCCTCTGCAAGTATAATCCAACGACGTTGATCAAACAGAATCTGATCGAAATGTTTTTGTTTCACTTCATGGTTTCTTGAACAGTTACGATTTAGTTACACTAATTGAATCATTTTTCCTGAACATTTTTTAGATTCCTAACTTGAACATTGGATATGAAGAGTGTAACAGATGATGAGAGCAGGAATAAAAGAAAAATGTCGTGACAGAGAGAGGTTTTTCTTTCTCTGTAAAAAGTAGTCGAATTGTAAGCAATGAATATCACAGCATGAACTGAGGGAGAAAATGTAGAGATGAAGAACATAAGCTGGACAGAGAAGAAATGGTGAAAACAACAGACTGTATGAGAACTTAAGCGCAAGAAGATGCGAGCAGGAAGACACTGATGTAGGCAGAGAAGAGTAGTGTAGCAGGACGGTGATGAGATTGGTAAGCCATTGATAAATATTGTATCACTGTAATAAATTTCAGCAAGGAAAGATTTATATTTCAGGGTGGTAGGGTGGTGCTAGGGAGGACTGTTGTCCTCAGAGTTTCAAGTGGGCACTTCAACACATGGAGTTGTAGCTTCCATCTGGTTGCAACCAAAAAAACCAGGGTGGTAGGGTGGTGCAAGGGAGAACTATTGTTCTCTGTTATATAGGTTGGTGCATGTGTGACAGAAAGTTGGTGCTTCCATCCAGTTGGTGCTGGAACACGCAGGGAGTTGGTGCTTCCTTCTAGTGGGTGCTAGAGAAACTAGAGAGTTGGTGCTCTCAGCAAGTTGTAGCTTGTAAAATAGAGATGGTAGCCTCACATTGAGTTGGTGCTCAAAGATAGATGATGTACAAAACAATAAAATACTACCTATCATTCGAAGAAGAAGAGGTTTTATCCCTTTATGGGTTTCCTCACGAATATTTGTCTATGTGTATATCATATGTGTGCTTGATGTTTACTATTTTTGTTGTTCATGACTTGCATAATCTTGATGATCACTTGGAGAATATTAATTATATTTTAAGAGGCATAAAATTGTTTAAGCACGGTAACAATTGATTCACCCCCCCCCCTTAGTTGTCTTAGTAATTTCAACAATTGGTATCAGAGTGGGTCCCTTTTATCTAAATTTAGATCAGCAAGCTTAAACATGACAAGTCATGAAGGAACTTCAACCAATAATACTCTTCTGTTTGATGGAACAATTTGTTTTTTCTGGAAGGTTAGAATGAGAACATACATTATGGCCTTAGGTGTTGATGTTTGTGATGTTGTAGAGACTGGATATACAAAACCTGTTGTTCTAGCTTCCAAAGATTATAAGTTAGAATTTAGCTTCAATGAAAAGGTAATGACTGCTATCTTGAGTGGTCTTGTTGAAGCTGAATTTGTAAAGGTAATGCATCTTGATTCTGCCAAAGAGATGTGGGATAAACTCATTAGCAGTTATGAAGGAAATGAGAAAGTAAAAGATGCCAAACTTCAGACATATAGATTGAAATTTTAACAACTAAAGATGAATGAGGACGAAACAATTAGTAAATATTTCTTAAGAGTTGAGTATCTTGTGAATGTCATGAAGGGTCTTGGTGATAAGATTGAAGATGCATTTTTAGTTCAAAAGATTTTAAGATCTCTGCCTAATAGATTTAATCCAAAAGTTTATGCAATAGAAGAACCGAATGATCTTAAGATTTTGTCTATTGATGAACTTCTAGGAACTCTAATTTCTTATGAAATAAGGATTAGTAAAGATAAACTTACCTCTAGAGAAGCATCATTTAAAGAATATAAGAATGAGGATTCTGAGCCTGATGAAATTGAAGAAAAATTTGTGAGAATACTAAAGAAAGAATCAGGAAAGTACCAAGGCAATTTCCCCTTCAAATATTTTAACTGTGGAAAGATTGGTCACTTTGCATCTAAGTGTCCACACAAGAAGAAGGACTAGAACTCTGAAGGTGAAGAGAAGTACAAATCCAAGAGATTTGGTAAAAAGAAAGTTTTATGTGTAAATAATGATGACTCTTCAGGAGACACAGATAGTGATTCTTCTTGTGAAGATAAGGTTAATGACTTTATTCTTATGGCCAAAGAGGATTATTATAATAAAAGAATAGGAAGTAATGTTAATGATCAAGAAGTTGTGGTTGACCTGGAAGGATAACTGATCAGTGCCCTAGAAGAAATTGCTAGACTCAGATTTAAGAAGAAAAAGAAAAAACAATTGTTGATGCAGTTCGAGAAAGACAATAAAAAAATTGATGAAGACTTCGCCCTGCTAAAAATGGAATTAGAAGAGGCAAAGAAAATAGAGGACATTCTGAAACAACAGTTATCAGAGAATAAGGCAAGATGTGAATCCTTGGAATAAGAAGTAGTAAAAACTAGAAAAGAGATAGATAAGTTTAAAGCATTGTATCTCCAAAATCTTCCAAGCATTAAAGCCTCAACATATCTAAGGGACATTCTGAGCAAACAAAGATCTCCTTTTTTGAATACTGGTTTAGGCTATGTAAGTGTTTCAAGCAGCAAACAGATAGAAAGAAAATATCTAGTAAATATGATCAAGTTCCAAGTCAGCAAACAATCAGACCACGTGAGTACTCTACCACCAAAAGATAATAAAGACAAGTTGATACCTAATAAAAAACAAAGATATCAGAATATGGAGCAACAAATGCCAAGAAGAAGGCCATCCTTCAGGTACCAAAATGTCTTCCATGGTTACTATTTTTATTGCTCTAATTTTGGTCATAAGATTGCAAATTGTCAAATTAAGTTTAGAGACATGCAACTGAGGAGATCTAGAAATAAACAATCTTTGCAACATAGAAATAAACATCCAATGAGTAGACAAAGTTGCGCCAATCACTTTGGCCTATTGAACAATGAGCTCGAATGCTATAACTATCATAACTTCGTCCACAAAGCTACAAATTTCCATCTGAAGAATTACAAAGCAGATCCAAGGATAAAACCCTTAGTTAGAAATTCCAGCACATGGAAAAAGAAAGATAGTGAAAAATGTGGTCTAGTACTTTCAACTCAAAGACAAAAGAACCCCTGGTATATTGACAGTGGATGTTCCAAACATATGACTAGAGACAAAAGTAAGTTTATGTCTCTAAGTGAAAGCAAATCAGGAAATGTAACCTTTGGAAATGATGCACCGGGAAAAATCAAAGGTAAAGGAATGGTAAGTCTAAGTAACAGCAAAGGGAAAGATCAAGATGTGTTGTTTGTAGATGGTCTGAAACATAATCTGCTTAGTGTCAATCAATTTTGTGACATAGGATGTAATTTTTTTTCACTTCTAAAGATTGTAAAATGCAATCTGTGAATTCAGGACAGTTGATTGCAAAAGGCATAAGAACATAAAATAATGTCTATGTTTTCAAAGAAGAAAAAGAAGAATGTCACTTAAGCAAGTATGATGAAAGCTGGTTATGGCATAGGAGACTTGGACACCTAAATTTTGATCATCTAATCAAACTTAGAAACAGTGGGGCAATAAAATATCTTCCAAAAATATCAAATCCATATGATTCTGTATGCAAACCTTGTCAAATAGGAAAGCTCACTCGGACACAGTTTAAATCTAAGAACTTTGCATCAACAGAGAAACCTCTTCAGTTAGTACATATGGATTTATGTGGACCATCAAGGAAGGAAGGTACAGGAAAAGAAAATTATTTCATGTTGATTATTGATGATTATTCTAGACTTACATGGGTTGCCTTTCTGAAAGAAAAATCTGAAGCATTTGAAAAATTCAAAGTGTTTAAGGCTCTAACTGAGAATCAAACAGGAAAAAGACTGAAGGTTGTAAGGTATGATAGAGGAGGGGAGTTTATTTCAAGGGACTTCAAAGAGTTTTGTGATAAACATGGGATCAAAAGAGAGTATACTATTCCAAGGACTCCATAGCAAAATGGAGTAGTTGAGAGGCAAAATAAATCAGTTCAACAGATGGCAAGATAAATGATGAATGAAAAGAATATTGCTCAAACATATTGGGTAGAATCAATTAATACAGTTGTACATATTCTTAACAAATTTCATCTCATGCCACAAAGTGACAAGACTCCTTATGAACTATGGTTTCGAAGACCTACTTCAATCAAGCATTTTAAAGTCTTTGGGAGTAAGTGTTATATCAAGAATAATGATGAAAATCTTGGCAAATATGATGACAGGGTTGATGAAGGTATCTTCTTAGGGTATTCTACAAAAAATAAAGGATACCTATGTTATAATAAGAGGCTATGTAAATTGGTTGATTGTAATGACATAAAAGTTGATGAAGAAATCCCAGCACGAGATGTAAGCAACGTTGAATCAACAATAGAGGATATAGTTGAAGTTGAAGATGAACAGGTCCAAGAATCAGAAAAAGAAGAATCTAAGGCAGATGAAGATACAAATACTCAGGCAGACTCAAATCAATAGACTACATCAAATCCTCCCTCCAGAATTACTCAAAAGAATCATCTTGCAAGTCAGATAATTGGTGAGAAAGACAAAGATGTACAAACCAGGAGAAGGATAATCAAATACATCGAGCAATCACATATAGCCTTCATATCCATGGTGGAACCCAATAACTTTAATGAAGCCAGTAATATGTAATTTGGTTAAAATCCATGAATGAGGAACTGTATCAGATTGACAAGAACAATAATTGGGAGCTTGTTCCTAGACCTGTAGATAAGAATGTAATTGGCTCCAAATGGGTGTTTAAGAAAAAAATGAATGAACAAGGACAAAGTTTTATGAATAAACCCAGATTGGTCTGTAAGGGGTATGCACAAGTTGAAGGACAGGATTTTGATGAAACCTTTGCACCAGTGGTAAGATTGGAAGCCATTAGAATGTTTCGTGCCTATGCATGTCATAAGAACTTTAAAGTATATCAGATGGATGTTAAGTCAACATTTCTTAATGGAGATCTAGAAGAAGAAATATATGTGGAGCAACCTGAAGTATTTTCACTCACAGTTAATCCTGACTATGTTTGTAAGTTGAAAAAGGCATTATATCAACTGAAACAGACACCACGAGCCTGGTATTATAGACTAGACAAATTTCTACAAGACAAAGGGTTCAAGAAAAGTGTTGTTGACAGTAATCTATACATTAAGTCTAAAGGTGATGATTTATTAGTTGTTTTGGTTTATGTAGATGACATTATTTTTGGATGCACTAATGACCCTTCAGTTTAGTGGTTTTCTAATTCAATGCAGACTAAGTTTGAGATGTCCATGATAGGAGAACTGTCATATTTTCTTGGTTTACGAATCAATCAGAGTTCTACAAGGATATTTCTCTCTCAAGAAAAGTATTTGAAAGATATGTTAAAGAGGTTTCAGATGGAAGATTCCTCTCCTCTTAGTACACCTATGGTGGTTGGTTGCAAGCTCAGTAAATATGATATTACACCTGATATTGATCAAAGAACATATCGATCAATGATAGGTAGTCTTTTGTACATCACAACATCTCGTCCTGATATAATGCAAGTTGTTGGAATGGTAGGTCATTATAAGTCTACTCCTAAACAAAGTCATTTAGAATCTATCAAGAGGATATTCAAATATTTGAAGGGTACAACGACTTATGGTCTTTGGTATCCTAGAAATCAAAATTTTCAGTTAACTACATATTCAGATGTTGATTGGGCAAATTGTTTGGATGAGAGAAAGAGCACCAGTGGAGTTGTATTCTTCTTAGGTGATTAGTTAGTAGCATGGCTTAGTAAGAAGCAGGGATCTATTTCATTATCAACTACAGAGACATAGTACATTGTCGTTGCTACCTGCTATACTCAAATCTTATGGATGATACAAACTCTTGCAAATTTGAAGGTAACTTATATTGATCCCATTCCACTTCACTGTGATAAGACCAGTGTCATTATTGTCTCGAAGAATCCTTTTCTCCATTAAAAAATGAAGCATATACCAATAAAGTATCATTTTCTCAAAGAGAAGGTTACAAACAGAGTTGTTCAGCTGAATTATATTCCTTCCACAGAACAAATTGCAGACATATTTACTAAACCCATAGCCACGACACCATTTGAATATCTCCATCAAAAGTCGTGTGTCATCCCTTCTCTCACCTAAGAGAGTCCATCCTATCAAGGGGAGTATGTGTTGGTTGAATATATGATATCTCCGAAAAAGTACTGCAACAGATCAGGGGGAGCATGTTTTCTTTGACATTGATATCAAAGGGGGAGAAAAGGTGTGGTCTAGATGTTAAGTTAGAGGTATACGAAGAATAGTGCAACCTTTCAGGGTTGCCATCAATGCCAAAGGGGGATATTGTTGGCATGTTTTGCAGGAAGAGTGTGCTTTTCATTGATGGCAAGAACAACAACGATTATGGCAAACAGGAAAGCAGCAATGAGAGTTCGAAGATTCAGATTTCGGAAGATATGTAAGGAGTGCACAGATCCACAATTCGACTAAGTGTCGAAGTGACTCTTTAAGGAGTCAAAGGAGTAGAAGGCAAGAAAGATCAGGAGAAAGAGTGACAGTGGTCGTTGGATCATCGATACAGAGGACCAACAATCGTCCGATAAAATCAAGGTGTGTGAGCCTTAATGATTTGCACACGCAGGAGAGAGAAATTACCGAAGTTTCGAAGTCCCGAAGTAATTTGAGACCATTCATCACCGGGAGGAGAATCTGGTTATTTGATCATCGGGAGATACGTGTCAGTAGACCATGAGTTCAGGAGGGAGCTAGTCCAGAGAGCCAGAGCAAATTTTGGTCGTCAGATCATTCTAAAGTGGAAGGACATGATAAGTTTGAAGAAGGGAGCGCTAATCTCAATGGTCGATAATCGGGTGCTCAAATCTACGGTCGACAATGCATATCGGAAACACCTGACCTTTCTGCCTTCAACCATGGGGGGGGTCCAATTTGGTGGTATTTCCCATGTGGGACCCTCATACGTGTCACCTTCCTGTCAACTCAGACCCCCCTCACTCATTACCACTTACTACCTAACCCCCCGTCTAAGTAAACCACCAAACCACTCATACATACCACCTTCGTGCTCCGACGTCACACTCCACTACCTGCTACACGTCACACTCCACTACAATGCCTACACATCACACCCAGGTCAGCAAAGACACATGGCACAGTCAGATAATGACAAGTGTCAAGATGAAATCAACATTTCAGGCTCATGCAAATCATGAATCTAAGTGACATGTGGAAGACACTCGGCTCGTGCCACATCATAAAGTGACGTAAGAAAGTTACATCACTACGAGAGTTTTACTTCAGGAGTTTCACCACCAGCAGATGCCTAAAGTCCCGAAGTGGACATAAGTTGTCCGATCTGAAGATCACTTTGGGTGCATTCTCAACCGTTGATCAAAATACAGTCGAAGGATAGCATAAGTAGAATAACTGAAGTGCCAAAGTAAATGGTGGCCATCCATCACAATGCTTGATTAAGTCCTAGCTGATGGATTAAGCAGTGAAAGGATAAGTGTAAACCATCTGATCTATTCGAACAAGTGTCTGCAGATCATCGACTCTGGAATATTGGCGTACAGAAGAAACGAGATTTTGAGAATTGAAAGTCCCGAAGGCTAGACTCGCAGAGGAGATCCTGATCGTAGATTCAGGGAGACAGGTGTCAATAGATCTTCCACTCTAGAAGATTGTCATCTGGGAAAAGCAGGGTTTGAGAGTTGAAAATCCTAAAGCCCGGATCACGAAATAAGTCGTAGCCATTGATTTGGAAGGGAGATACGTGTCAACAGATCATGGAGATCTAGGATCGTGCGTGGAAGGAGGAAAGGAGGCATATAGAATTCGTTGATCAAGAGGCATCACCAAGGGATTGGAGATCAACAATCGTTCTCAATTGCGGGGTCAGAACATGCTCGGGTCTTAATTTTTCTTGAGCGGGCCACAATCCAAACCACAGTATCGTCAAAGCAATACATGGAGCTCTGTAGTGAATTGCGGGGTGAAAAGCGAGTTTCCCTCAAACCACCTTTGGTCGCGCCCGCAATCGCGTGGTCACGTGATAACATCGCCCAAGGTCACATCATCGGAAGATAAGGGAAGGATCTAGCGCTGCTAGGCTCCACATCGAAGGTTACACATTGAAAAGTCAAAAAGGCCTCTGCGTGTATAATCCAACGGTGTTGATCAAACAAAATCTGATCGAAGGGTTGTTGTTTCACTTTGTGGTTTCTTGATCAATTATGATTCAATTACACTAATTGAATCATTGTCCCTGAGCATTGGAATCATGATTCCTAAGCGTTTTTTAGATTCATAACTTGAGCGTTGGAGATGCGGAGTGTAACGAATGATGAGAGAAGGAATAAAAGAAAAATGTCGTGACAGAGAGAGGTTGATGTTTCTCTGTAAAAAGTAGTCGAACTGTAAGCAATTAATATCATAGCATGAACTGAGGGAGAAAATGTAGAGATGAAGAACATAAGTTGGGCAGAGAAGAAATGGTGAAAACAACAAACTGTACAAGAACTTAAGCGGAAGAAGATGCGAGCAGGAAGACACTGATGCAGGCAGAGCAGAGTAGTGTAGTAGAACAATGATGAGACTGGTAAGCCATTGATAAATATTGTATCACTATAATAAATTTCAGCGAGCCAATATTTATATTTCAGGGTGGTAGGGTTTTTCTAGGGAGGATTGTTGTCCTCAGAGTTTCAAGTGGGTGCTTGAACACAGGGAGTTGTAGCTTCCATCTGGTTGCATCCAGAAAAACCAGGGTGGTAGGGTGGTGCAAGGGAGAACTATTTTTCTCTGTTATACAAGTTGGTGCTTCCATCCAGTTGGTGATGGAACACTCGGGGAGTTGGTGGTTCCTTCTAGTGGGTGCTAGAGAAACCAAAGAGTTGGTTCTCTCAGCAAGTTGCAACTTATAAAACAGAGGTGGTAGCCTCACATTGAGTTGGTGCTCAAAGATAGATGATGTACAAAACATAAAAAGATTGTCTATCATTCGAAGAAGAAGAGGTTTTCTCCCTTTATGGGTTTCCTCATGAATATTTGTCTCTGTGTATATCATATGTGCGATTGATGTTTACTATTTATGTTGTTTATGACTTGCATAATCTTGATGATCACTTGGAGAAGATTAATAATATTTTAATAGTCATACAATTGTTTAAGCACAGTAAAAACTGATTCACTCCCCCCCCCCCACTCTCATGTGTCTTAGTAATTTCAACAATGTAGAAGTCAAGGCTAACCCATATTCATCGCAACAATATCCCGAGGGAGGGGTTCAAAGCCTTCTAGCAAGATACATTCCTTGTGAGAATGAATCACCAAGTAACATGGTTAATAACTTCATTTTTTCTCTGAATTTTAAAGTCCCACAAAGAATATCATGAAAATAGAAATTAAAGAACATGGATTGGAGTAAACACCCCTCTAATAATTTACTAAAAAAATGGCAACTATATTTCAATATAATAATAAAATCAAACTACACAACCAATTTACACAAAAAAATACCTCAAATTTAGAGGAAGTATGCCCAAATCTTTCAACTTTCTACCTACATATGTCCAAAATGTATACCCTCATATATATTCAAAACAATTTCATTACACACATGTTACATTGAGAGTGACCTTAATGTATAGGTCACTAAGAGTACTCTTAATGTAGACCACCTTGCATACTTGGTTGGTTGGCATGCCCATAATTTATACATGTGATTCTTATGTCACATTGGGCCAATTGTGCTTGAGTAGGTACTTGGAATAATTTTATACCATCCCGATCTATCTCATTTCCCAACAACTTAACATGAATATTTCCTCTATTTAGTATGTAATTTCCTCCATTGTAGTGGCTCTAAAAATTATAATTATACCTATGATTTGGGAGTTAAAACGTTCTCATTACACTTTGAATTTAGGGCATCCACCACCTATCAATAGGTGGGGCATTGTTTCAATATTCTAGTGTATGACCATCCAACCTAACTTTACAACCATGATGACTTCTGCTAATCAAACAACCACTTGCTAAAGTGTCCAGGCTCGCAAGGAGAAAACATGCCAATTGGGTGATTCAAACCCTAGTGCAAGCCCATCTTCTCATGCCCATGATTTGAGTAAATTGAATCATCATTCCACTACACTCCTCTACTACAACCTATATCATTACTACATCGATATCTATCAATGTATCCAAACTATCTTTCTCATTACAAGGCACTATAACAAAAAAGAATCTTAAACCGGGTATATTTGTTATCATCTTTCTTAAATATACCATCTTGAGCCATGTACATATCCATATGGATGGTTTTATAAGTGTGTACTAGCTCTACCTATATTGATGATAATATTCTTAAGGCTTTGATATTCAGGTGATGTTTTGCAATTTTGACTTTGGTTGTTATTTTTTAGTGTTATTAATCAATACCCTTCATCAAATTAAAGAGTGGTGATGCATATGAATGGGAGTGGACCCAAGGATTTGTGAGCCAAAACTGTGTATATTCTAAGCAGATTGCTAATGTTGAATGCCACATAACATTAACCATGTGTGTGTTTGATTGCATAGGATGTTTGTGATGGCCATGATCATTCACATTCAAGGATACCAAACCAATAATATTGTAACATCCTTCTCTTGTGAGCACATGTTATTGACTTATTATTTGAGGACATTTACGTGCAAGTGATCTGATTTCAGTATATGGATGTTGGTTCACTTATGGATTCTTATGATGATGTTGATGGATTATGATGTTATGTTATTGAATTTCTATGTATTGACAGATGTTATTGATGAGTTTCCCCTGAGTTTGCAGGACACTTGATAGATTGAGGATGTCGATGGCATCAATTGACCTCCTTGGACTCCAGATCGAGTCAGGAAATGGACTGCATATGGTTTGAGTATTTCTATTTATGCATATGCGACATATGATCGGGTATATTATGATGTTGTTTATGGATCGTTAACAGTGTTTCGTTGATGGATGTAGGATGGTGATTGCTTGCTAATCAGAATCACAAAAGGAGTAAAGGGGCTATGCACAACAACTAGATATTGAGGGAGAGGTGTGGCAATAATCATTCAACAGCCTACTAGCACTCTCGTCATGGCTTGAATTTTAGGTTAATGATTACGTAGTTCGATAGATCCATGATGTTGTGAGGGGATATTGAGACAGACGCTCACGAAGATTCTAAGGGGCATGCAATAAGGCATGGTCCTTATTCCTTAGAGGCCCTTAGTTTCTCACAAGGTATCCTGAGTGGAGTATTGACTCCAAGGGTTGGACAACTACCAAAACCATTCAAAGGTGAGTGGCACCCTTGGAGCATGTAGTGCGTCTTGAAGGCCATGTTACATAATTAAAATTTGAAACAAAGGAGTGTGGCACCCTTGGAGCACGGAGTGCGTCTTGAAGGGCACGTCACGGTGTTTAAAAAAAAGTGAGTCAATGAGCCTAGATTCCTAGAAAACAATAATTGTTTTTGACATTGTCGGACTTAAAATAATTATTAAATGGCTAATTTTATTAATTATAAAATCTCCTTAAAAATTCTAAGCCTAGTTTAAAAATTTTGAGCCTAAGTCTAAAGTGGGTAACAAGACTAAAACTAAATTATAAATTAAATAAATGGGGGATGAAGAAAAATCAAGTTAGGAATTGAAAGAGTAAAAATTATATCTAAAGATTTAATTATATAAATGTGTGCAAACGAATACCAAATTGGAAATTAAGATAAGAAAGGAAATACATGTAAAAAGAATATGGAAGCATAAAATGGTATCTAGTATAGTCTAACTAAATAAATTTCCTAAATTAAACAAAAATAAGTTTTAGAAGGGTGTTAGTCATGAAAAGGGAAATAGAGGGAATAAAGGGACAGCTAGGAGAAATTTTAGGAGCGCTTTTAGGATGGGTGACGGAAATTGACATTTAATTAAATTAAACGGTGGATTTATTGGTGCAACTAAGGGAACGGGTGACAAGTGTACGGGGGGAATAATTTCTAATTAAATTATTAAAAAAACAAATTAAATGTGCAAATGGAAATTTGTCACTAAGACAATTCTATAAAGGAAATGGTTGAGAGGAGGAATGGATCATGATTGGTAAGAGTAAGGTTATGTTGCTGAAATTATGATTGGTTTTAGTTGTGAGAGTTGGGATACCTAGCTTGAGTGAGAGAGTGGTAGATCTACCTTGCGAGGCGCGCTGGGAGCTAGAGAGTTCTGGTTGCGTTTGTGCATGGCCTATTTGCGGCTCGGGGGGCTAAGGGGGAAGAAGAGTACCCCTAGCGTTGGCTAGGAGGTACTGGTGAGGTCTCAATGATTAGAAAGTAGAAGCGAGGATAAGTGCAAGTTCAATCGGAGAATGCCAGCAACCACCTACCTCGGCATCAAAATACTTATTGGTTACAGTATTTGATTAGTCAATTCTTCATTTTATTAAATATTAAACTGTATGAATTTATTCGTTCATCTCCCAGGACCATTGCTTAGTTGATTTCATTTTTCTACCTGGAAAACCCATGCTCTAAAATTTATATGGATTGGTCATTTGCTTAATCTAATTCATTTTTCTCCCTGGCAAACCCATGCTCTGAAATTTAAATGGAATTGGTCTACGTTGTATCATAAAATAGTGTAGGTAAGATAATGTTTTGGTCCATGTTTCATTTCTTCTTTTTATACAGTGATTTAGTTCCCTTAAACTCAACAATTTATTTCTCTTACACAACGATTGGTCTCCCAAGGGATCAGTGAATTTACTTTTTTTTATACAATGATTTAGTTCACATAAACTCAGTGATTTACTACTCTTACACCGCGATTGGTCTCCCAAGGGATCAACGAATTTACTTATTTTTACACAGTGATTTAGTTCCCATAAAACTCAGTAATTCTTACCTTCTTTACACAACAAATTTTCACTTCTTTGGATTAGCGATTTTCACTTTATTTACACAGCGAATTTATCTGCATT
>ML811663.1:7120-30740 GCA_009831015.1 Picea engelmannii | reverse complement strand
GTGGTGTAAGATCTCCCCTTATAATTGATTTGTTGTGCCACACTTTTTAATATATTGTTGAGACATCCCCTTAATTTCATTGTGCCATGAATTAAATTGATATTTATCTTGTGCCTTGATATAATAGCTTGTGTGGATGAACTCGTGTGTAGATACCTTGGCGCCCAAAAAAAATATTTAATGTGATTACCCTTGCACGCCATGAATAAGGTTGATGGTGATTGCGTCTATTATTGATATATGCAATTTTAGTTGGAATATAGTTAGAATGTTTCCTAGGCGGTATTTGTGTCAATTAATTGATCATGTTAATGTAGTCGGACTTTTTTGGATGCTTCAAAGGTGCTTTGTGCCATGAATTTAATACGATGTATTATTGGTTATGTAAATCGCTTGTCTATTTGTGCCTTGAGAATAATGTGGATGGATGAATTATTTAAGTCATTTACTTGTGTCATGAAATTAACTTTGATGTATGACTAGTTAAGTGGTTAGACTACTTGCACGAATGAAAATTTAGTGTAATAAATGATTGTTTAGATATTAGACTTCTTGCGCGCAGTGAGACTATGATGTAATGAATGATTGTTTAGATATTAGACTTCTTGTGCAAACAAAACTTAATGTGAAAGATGGTTGGGTTTATGCTAATGGTTAAGTGGTTAGATTGTGTGGCTTTATGGACTAATGATGATGCATAAATGTTTACGGTTTTGATCACTCGTGCACGTTGAAATAACGGTGATGCATGATTAGTATAGTAATAAAATTTACTTGTGTGCCTTAAATTAAGTGAGCATGTGATTGCTTCATAATTAGTCTCTTGCACCTTTGAATTTGATATTGATTAATCTTGCGTCATGTATTTATGTCAATATGTAACTGATTTAGTAACTAGTTTCCTCTTGTGCTATTAATTAAGTTGACATGTGATTGTTCTAGAGTTTGTTTACTCTTGCGCACAATGATTATTTAAATGTTGACGTATGATTGATAATGATAATTACCCTTGCGCCATGATTAATTGATGATTAGGATTGAATGAATGATCTAGTTGATGTGGACTTGATTGTTAGTGGGATGTAGACACCTCCATTTTCCTCAGAACAGTCACTAGCCTTGAGACCTTAAATAGTCAAAATCAATTGGATCCTAGGATTAAGTGTTTCTTATGTGTCCTAGAGGTCCTAACCTTGCAGGGTAGGTTGGGTGGGTAGTATATTTATGTCATTCTTATGTTATCTTTATGATCCTTATGTTATCATTATGTTATCTCGTGTCATCCTTGTGTTATCCGATGATTATCTTTATGTGATGAGTTGAGCGATTAAATGTTTTGATGATTCTTGTTGATCGTGGTGAGTTGATCTTACGTCGCCATTCATGATGCTTTAGATTTTGTGTTGTTATTCAATTATGATGATGTGTTAATTATATGTCGTTGCTAAACATGTCGATGCGTTGGTTGCGACGTTATTGGATTATGACAATGAGACGCTTGTAATGCTTTTATTTCGATGTCATTGATTAGGCGTTGATGTGATCATGTGTTGATGTTAATTTCTTAATGAAAAAAAAAATATTTTACCTTTTGTGCTTCGCTTTTCCTTAGGCATAACGGAGGTTCGCTTCATATGGTATCAGAGTGGGTTCAACCTCGCGACTTGGGATCATTATGCCTTCCACTGTATTAAACATTTGATTAATATTTTATCGCTAATTAAATTGAATTATGTCCCTGCAGGTAATCATGGTTAGAGGACTTCGTGGAGGCAGACGACATGGTGCTAGGGGAGGAGGCATGACGCCTCTAGTAGCATCCACGCAAGAGGGGTCTAACCCCCAAGGAGAAGAACAACGCATTGGAAAAGAGAAAATTGTTGTGGGGGATGCGGTTGGGTTGATGAAATTCTTTCAGATAATGTCAGAGGCCTTGATTAACCATCTGGATAGATATGAAGCCAGGGTGCCTGTACCCCGGGAGGGTCCACAACGTGTCCCAACCAGTACTGGTAGCGTTCACAGAGAACTCGAGAAGGTCAAGTTTACCGAGTTCTTGGGTGCCACGGACGATGCAGCCATCGAGGAATGGTTGGAGAACATGGTGATGTGATTCACACTTCGTGACTACACCTCCAACATGAAAGTATGCATGGTGATCTGTCATTTGAAGGGGAGCGCTCTTCTATGGTGGGAGACGCTCCTTCCACAACTGAACATGGTCATCGAAGACATGTCATGGGAACTATTCAAGGAGCGATTCCAGGAGGGGTATTTGTCAAAGGAATTCATTGAGCACCAGCTCAATGAGTTCAACACCTTGCAATAGGGGGGTCATACGGTGCCCGAGTATGAGGCCTGATTCATGGAGTTTCTTAGGTATGCTCCACATCTGAACACCGAGAAGCTCAAGGTCAATAAGTTTGTATTCAGCCTTAACATCAACATTCGTGAGAAAGTGAGGATCTTAATGCCTCAGACATTGCACGATGCAGTCCAGAAGGCCCTCATAGCTGAGAAAGAGTTGATCAACGGGGGACAAATAAGGACTCCTGCAAGACCGACGGGACAAGTTGCATCTGGTGCATTACAGCATCAGACAACAGCTAGACATTCTTCAAGTTTTCGAGGTACTCCAAGAGGATCCACATTCACGACACCACGATGACCGATGCCTTAGCAGTGGACTCCCTACAGAGGACCACAACACCAACACCATCCTCGTCCACCTCATCAGCGATTTAGGCATGCTCAATAGAACAGACCAGGGTTTCAAGCTAGTGGGCCATCAGTTTCTGCTCCGGGGACCAAGAGTACTGGATCGAAGACCGAATGTTGGACATGTGGAGAGCCACATTACCAGTTTCATTGTCCAGTTGAGAGGGCCAAAGCAGTCGGGTCATCTAGACACACTATAGTAGGAGATTTGGGAAAGGCCCATCGGATTCATATAGCAGTGAATAACCACAAGGATGAGAACTAGCCTACTGTGCTCGAGACGTCAGGTACCATCGTTGACCAGACCTTTAGTATTTTGATAGATCTGGGTGCTATAGAGAGATTTATTTCTGGTCCATCTCTAAAATGAATTAAGGTAAAGGAAATCAAACAGGACAAGTTTAGCTACGTGGAAATGGCTTCGGGAGCCAAGCAGAAGGTTGGAGGAAAGGTTACGGATTGTAGCCTCAACCTGGGAGACTTTGTAATGAAGTCCAACCTATACATCACAATCTTATGATCTTATGACGTCATGATCGGTATGGACTGGTTGGAATTGCATGATGCGATACTCAGTTGTACGACAAAACGGTTGAGTTTGACCGATGATGAGGGACATAAATAGGTGATTGTAGGAAGAAATCGGGGAATTTACCTAAGGTTCATTTCTTCCCTACTCCTACGTAAGAGCATGTGCAAGGGATGAAAGCTTTATTCAATCCTAGCGCTGAATGACAAGGGCATGGAAAAAGGATTAGAAAACCTTCTGGTAGTAAGAGAGTTTATAGACATGTTCCCATAATAGTTACCTGATTTGCCGCCCGAAAGAGAGCCGGAATTTACCATCGGCTTAAAAACTGGAACTGAACCAATAGAAAGAACGCCTTATCGGATGCCAACACCTGAGTTACAAAAATTGAAAATCCAACTAAAGGAGTTGTTGGATCTAGGACTTATGCGTCCAAGTGTGTTTCCCTAGGGTGTGCCTGTTATTTTCATACGAAAAAAGGATGGGTCATGGAGACTTTGCATTGACTACATTCAATTGAACAAGGCAACAATCAAGAACCATTATATGTTGCCAAGAATAGATGATTTGTTCGATCAAATGGAAAGCGCGACAGTATTTTTGAAGATCGCCTTGAGATCAGGATATCACCGGTTACGGATCAAGGAGGAAGACATTCCTAAGACGACATTCAAGATGAGGTTTGGGCATTACGAGTTTACCAATTTACCGTTTGGAGTGACAAATTCCCCAAGGGTATTCATGAGCTTGATTAATGGGGTGTTCCGTGAATACTTGGACAAGTTTGTTCAAGTTTTCATTGACGACATATTGATATATTCTCGGATGACAGAGGAGCATGACAAACATTTGTGCTTGGTATTATAGTGTTTACAAGAGAACAAATTATATGGGAAACTGTCGAAATGCTCTTTTTATCAATTGAGGATTCATTATTTAGGGAATGTTATCTCCGACGAAGGTATTGATGTGGATCCAGCAAAGGTAGAGGCTATTATGGAATGGCCTACATTGAAAAATGTACCAGAAGTACGTAGCTTCATGGGTTTAACTGGATATTATCGATGGTTCGTTGAAGGTTTTTCGAAGATAGAAAATCCAATTACGGAATTGCAGAAGAAAAACAAGAAGTTTGTTTGGACCAAGAAATACACGGAAGTGTTTCGAAGGCTCAAGGATTTGTTGATGACCACACCAATACTAAAGGTCCCCGACATGGACGATGACTTCTTGGTATGCACAGACGCATCCAAGGAAGGCTTAGGCAGAGTCTTGATGCTAGATGGTCGAGTGATCACTTACATATTAAGGAAGTTAATAAAGCAAGAGGAGAACTATGCGACACAAAATTTGGAGTTGTTGGCCATTGTGTATGCCCTAAGAGTGTGGAGACACTACATGATTGGACTAAAATTTGAACTGAAAACAAACCAGTGTGGTTTGTAGCACATTTTTATGCAAAGTGACTTGAATGAGAGACATTGGTAAGAACTTATTAGCGAGTACGATTTTGAGATTACCTACATAAAAGAAAAAGTGAATAGAGTGGTAGATGCATTGAGTCGGAGACCACACATATTTTCAGTGATATCTCTTCAGACGAATATTCGTGAAAATATTCTAACTATACAACGCGACGATGACTGGTATAAAGAGGTTAAAGAAAATATCGGACAAGACACCATGTTTGTACCAAAATTTGAGGGATTTACTAGGGACAACGATGGATTAATGAGGTATAATAACTGGATTTAATATCGCTTAACAACAAGTTGATAAGTTTGATATTAAACGAAGCTCATAGAGAAGTGTACATGGTTCATCCAGGAGTCACGAAGATGAGGGAAGACCTTACACCCTTACTCTTTTGGAAATGAATGAAGGAGGACATAGTCAACTATGTGGAGAGAGGTATAGAATGTCAGCAAGTGAAGGTTGAACATAGACATCCGGCAGGATTATTACAACCACACGTTATTCCAGAATCGAAATGGGAGGTCATTTCGATGGACTTCATTGTGGGATTGTCGCTGATGACAAGGAGGGGCAACTCTATTTTCGCGGTATTTGACACTTTGATGAAGACTGCACATTTTATCCCTTTGTGTATGATGTATCAGGTGCTAGACATAGCTAGATCTTTTATCAGTGAAATTGTGAGATTGCATGGCGTGCCTAAGAGGATCATATCCGATTGAGGATTGGTGTTTACAGGACAATTTTGGACTAGTTTCCAAGAGGCCTTGGGAACCCAACTTAACTTTAGTACCGTGTATCACCCGGAGACAGACGAGTAGAAAGAAAGAACGAACCAAATCTTGGAAGATATGTTGCGTATGTACTTGATGGACCAATATAAGTGTTGGGAGGAGTTCTTTCCACTGGTAGAGTTTGCGTACAAAAATAGCTATCAAGGCAACATTAAGATGTCGCCTTTTGAGTTTCTTTACGGGCGACCGTTTCGGACGTCTTTGAGCTAGGATCGACTTGAGGATAGGGTCTTGGTAGGACCAGAAGCGATCCAAGAAATGGAAGAACAAATGCAAATGATAATAAAAAGGATCAAAGAAGTGCAAGATCAACAAAAGAGTTATGTCGATGGGCATCGCGTTGACTGTAGTTATCAAGTTGGTGATCGATTCTTCTTGTGGGTGAAACCGCACAAGAGTTCAATCAAGTTTGGAAAGGGTGCTAAATTCTCTCATAGGTTTGTGGGACCTTTCAAAGTTGTGGAAAAGAAAGGGCCCATGGCCTATCGACTAGCCTTGCCTGATTCTTTGAGGCGTATGCATGATGGTTTTCATGTATATGTTTTGAGAAATTATGTTAGTGATTCTACACATGTGATTGACATGAGTTCTTAGCATCTGTCAGACGAGGGTGCACTCACAGCAGAGCCAATCCACATTCTGGACCATCGCATTCAATAGCTATGACGTCGAACAATTGATCAGGTCAAGGTTCAGCGGGACAATTATAGTCCACACTTGGATACCTGGGAGGATGCATATGATATGCGCCAACAGCTTCCATTTTCGTTTGATAGCTAGACATTTAAATCTTGTCAGATTCTTATTTATTGCATTTATATACTATGAAACTTCAGGACGAAGTTTAAAACAAGAGCGGGTGTATGTAACATCCTGCTCTTGCAAGCACATGTTATTGACTTATTCTTTGAGGACACTTGTGTGCAAGTGATCTGGTTTCAGTATCTGGATGTTGGTTTTCTTATGGATTCTTATGATGATGTTGATGGATTATGATGTTATGTTATTGACTTTCTATGTATTGACAGATGTTATTGACAAGTTTCCCCTAAGTGTGCATGACACTTGACAGGTTGAAAATGTCGATGGCATCAATGGACCTCCTTGGACTCTAGATCGAGTCAGGGAATGGACTGTATATGGTTTGGGTATTTCTATTTATGCATATGTGACATATGATCGAGTATATTATGATGTTGTTTATGGATAATTGGCAATGTTTCGTTGATGGATGCAGGCTGATGATTGCTTGTTAATCAGACTCACATAAGGAGTAAAGGGGCTATGCACAACAACCAGATATAGAGGGATAGGTGTGGAAGTATCCCCGCCATAGCCTACTAGCACTCTCGTCATGGCTCGAATTGTAGGTTAACAATTACCTAGTTCAAGAGATCCATGATGTCGTGAGGGAAGACTGAGACAGTCGCTCATGAATATTCTAAGGGGCGTGCAATAAGAAAGGGTCCTCATTCATTAGAGGCCCTTAGTCTCTCACAAGATCGTTTGAGTGGAGAATTGACTCCAAGGGTTGGACAACTACCAAAACCAATCAAATGTGAGTGGCACCCTTGGAGCGTGTAGTGCGTCTTGAAGGGCACGTCACATAATTAAAATTTGAAACAAAGGTGAGTGGAACCCTTGAGCATGGAGTGCATCTTGAAGGGCACGTCACGGTATTTAAAAAAACAAAAGTGAGTCAATGAACCTAGGTGCCTATAAAATAATAATTTGTTTTGACATTGTCGGACTTAAAATAATTATTAAATGAGTAATTTAATTAATTATAAAATCTCCTTAAAAATTCTAAGCCTAGTTTAAAAATTTTGAGCCTAAGTCTAAAGTAGGTAAGAAGACTAAAACTAAATTAAAAATTAAATAAACGAGGGATGAATAAAAATCAAGTTAGGAATTGAAAGAGTAAAAATTGTATCTAAATATTTAATTATATAAATGTGTGCAAGAGAATACCAAATTGGAAATTAAGATAAGAAAGGAAATAAATGTAAAAATAATATGGAAGCATAGAAAGGTATCTAGTCTAGTCTAACTAAAGAACTTTCCTAAATTAAACACAACTAAGTTTTAGAAGGGTGTCAGTCATTAAAAGGGAAAAGGAGGGAATAAAGGGACAACTAGGAGAAATTTTAGGAGCACTTTTAGGATGGGTGAGGGGAAATGACATTTAATTAAATTAAATGGTGGATTTATTGGTGCAACTAAGGGAACGTGTGACAAGTGTACGGAGGGAGTAATTCCTAATTAAATTATTAAAAAAAACAAGTTAAATGTGCAAATGGAAAGTTGCACTAAGAAAATTCTATAAAAGAAATGGCTGAGAGGAGGAATGGATCATGACTGGTAAGAGTAAGGTTATGTTGTTGAAATTCTGATTGGTTTTACTTGTGAGAGTTGGGATACCCTGCTCAAGTGAGAGAGTGGTAGCTCCACCTTGCGAGGTGAGATGGGAGCTAGAGAGTTCTGGTTGTCTTTGTGTGTGGCCCCTTTGCGGCTCGGGGGGCTAAGGGGGAAGAAGAGTACCCCTAGCATTGGTTGGGAGGTGCCAGTGAGGTCTCAATGATTAGCAAGCGGAAGCGAAGATAAGTGCAAGTTCAGTCGGAGAACGCCAACAGCCACCTACCTCGACATTGACATCCTTATTAGTTACGGTATTTGATTATTCGATTCTTCATTTTGTTAAATATTAAACTGTATGAATTTATTCGTTCATCTGTTGGGACCATTTCTTAATTGATTTCGTTTTTCTCCCTGGAAAACCCATGCTCTGAAATTTATATGGATTGGTCATTTTCTTAATCTAATTCGTTTTTCTCCCTGGCAAACCCATGCTCTGAAATTTCAATGGAATTGGTTTGCATTGTATCATAAAATTCTCTGAAATTTAAATGGAATTGGTCTGTGTTGTATCATAAAATTGTGCAGGTAAGATAATATTTGTGTCTGTGTTGCATTTCTTATTTTTATATAGTGATTTAGTTCCCTTAAACTCAGCGATTTACTTCTCTTAGACAATGATTGGTCTCCCAAGGGCTCAGCGAATTTACTTATTTTTATACAGTGATTTAGTTCCCATAAACTCAATGATTTACTACTCTTACACCGCGATTGGTCTCCCAAGGGCTCAATGAATTTACTTCTTTTTACACAATGATTTAGTTCCCATAAAACTCAATAATTATTACCTTCTTTACACAAAGAATTTTCACTTCCTTGGCTCAACGATTTTCACTTTATTTACACAATGAACTTATCTGCATTATTCAAAAATTCTTACCTTCTTCTACCCAGGGATTTCCTCTGAGTGCACTCTGTGATTTTTACTAGTGTGTAACCATGACAGAGTCAAATTCTCTCTTTCAACCCTTGCCATAACATTTATCTACCCAACAATTTTCCTCTGGGTGCATTTCTGCGTTTTTACTGATGTCCAAATTGACAGAGTCAAAATCTCCTTCAGCCCTACCATATCGTTTCTTCTACCCAGCGATTTGCCTCTGGGTGCATCTCTGCGAATGTTTTTTATGAGTGTGTAAACTACCAGAGTCGGATTCTCATTTAATCTCTGCATTTTATTTTTCTTATCTCGACGATTTTACCCTTTTTACTCAATATTTCTATACTCAGAATTTGCAAATTTAGGCTCAGATTTATGCTCTGAATCTTACACTCAGAATTGCTAATTTTATGCTCAGAATAATGCTCAGATTCTCACACTTAGAATTGATAAATTATACTCAGTGTTGTACTCAACGATTTCATCCTCTTATTACTCAATGAATTGTTCTTTATGCTCAACGATTTTTATGCTTTTTTTATTTGTGTTTTTTCAATGATTAATTGCCCAACTCTTATGAATCTCTTGGCAAGATTTTCTCTGGAACCTCTGCTTTCCCTTCCTCCTCCATTGACGTTTTTCTAGAGATTGTCTCTGTGTTTCCATTCACACATTTGAGCAGTGTTTGTGAACATCACTTGGCGATGTCATTCTTGATTTTCCTTACGAATTATCTCCGAGTTTTGTTTAAAATTGGACAACATTTTTCCTTTTCCCAATCCCTTCCTCACCATTTAACATCATTTTGATTTTTATTTTTATTCTTGACAATGTCTGTAACACCCATGTTTCCACCAACATGTAATTAATCATTAATTAGGGTTACCATGTTGTGGCATGGGAACAATGTAAATGTATTATTGTTTGAGTTTCCAATAACTGACTGTGGGGGTGAAGCCTTGAAAGTACTGGCCATGATATCACTAGAGGAAAGAATGTGAGAACTATAAGAGAGGGTTCATTATATCAAATAACCCTAAACTTCCCTTTGATGAGGATAATAAACCTCCTTCGGATCCCAAGGAGAGAAATCAATTAATGAAGAAAGGACCAGTGGTTGAATTATAAACCACCCCCCATGAATGGAAGCATGGTCTAGCTGCAGAATGTCAGCCTGAAGTACCATTGGGTCTAGCAGACCTGGCTGACTCGAGTTTCCTTCTAACAAAATGAGCATGATAGGAGGGATGTGTGTGCAAGGAACGCGAGGGAATGTAAAGAGGAGAGTGGAGAATGCAAGGAACATTCCAACAGAGAACGAGTCTAAGGCCACGAGATTCATGCAAAGAAAGAATATGATAAACCTCATCGAGTCCCTGACATAGAGAGAGACTATGAGAGTATGTAGAGAATGGGACCTGAGAAAAAATCCGCGAGCTTGATGTTGAAGAAGCATGTGATAAACCTTGCAGAAGATGCAAAAGAGAAAGGATCAATGAGAATTGGCATAAATTCCCTGGTGATATCATGGCTTGGCATGGGGGTGGCCAGAGCACTAAGAATGAATTCCTCTGATCCTATGATTGGGTGGAAGGATGAACACCCACAGTTAGTTAGTTGGCTACCACATGTAATAGATAAGTAATCACATATCTTGTGTATTTAAGTGGTAACTGTGAATTAAAGTTGGATATCCTATGAATTTTGCAAGGATGGATATGTTTGCTTAATGATTATACTGTATCCCTTCAATTCTGCCTAATTGTGTATTTAAGAAAACAAGAAATTCTATGGCCTGTACACATAAATGCTTGAGCCCTGTGGTGGATCAAGTTAAATAAATGAATTGTGAATTCATTGACTTTGGGTATAACCTCATGTGTGCATGCCGACACTCCCAGTCGTTCTGAAGGAAGGGACCAGTCAAAGCTCAGGAGAGGTAGTGCATGTGTGCACAGAACCTCTGTGAGGCATGCATGGATCGAGAACCCCTTTAGTTCTAGAGTCGATAGATGAGCGCAAGAGGTGCGTGGAGGATTTTTGTAAGCGTTAAGTTCAGGATAATTAGTGCAAATTTCCTAGGTACTTAAGAAGCTGGAAAAGCTCAGGTAGGATAGCAAGATTTAAGTCTCGAAAGGAGAGATCCTTTCGTTTGGAAGACAAATGGATGAGATTAGTTCGAGAGAAGCCAAAGTTCTTCATGATCGTCGGATCTGGACAAAGAATGTGGGTGTTAACCCTTAGAACCCTTTGGACTTCACGGGTCCGGCGAATCAAGCATATTCATTGCACAGGAGGTGAAACCCCTGAAGTCCCGAAGTTAATCTAAGTCGTATATCTGAGGATGCTCGGGAACTATCCCGACCGACGGATCTACGATATAGTCAGTCTGGTGTTGACCACTTCGGGAGGACAAAGGTTTGGTAGCACCAAAACCCCCGAAGTCTCGAAGTTGATGTGGACCGTGGATCTAAGGATCCTTCGAGATCCCTCATGACTGTTCGATAGTTGGGAAACGAGTATCAACATCGATATCCTGTGGGAGCCCATGTGTCGAGTGACGGGGTTGTCAGGTGTCCCTCTCGAAGTGGCACACACTGGGATCTAAAGGACCCTTAAATGAAAGTTACGAGCCGAAGAGCTGAAGCAGATCTAAGTCGTCCAAGCCAAAGGGACAAGTGTCATCGGATCCTGCACTTCGGGTGAAATCACTCCAGAAGAAAAGGGGATGTGTTGAACAAGAACTCCTGAAGGTCGGAGAGTCGGATTTCATCTAAGTCGTCCGTCAGCTGAGGATAGGTGTCAGCAGATCTTCCATTTCGGGAGATAGCCACTTCGGAGAGAAGTGGGGTCACGCGAGTTGAGAACTCTCGAAGTAAATTGTGATCGTTGATTTGAGAGAGACATGCATCGACAAATTGTCGACTTCGGGTGAAATCACTCCAGGAAAAAGCGAGTGGGGAGAGGTTGAAACTCCCAAAGCTAGAAGACCTGAAGTAATTTATAGTCCTCAATATGCGGGAGACATGCGTCAGTAGATTGCGTACTTCGAAAGCGAGGAGAAAGCAATGCGAAGTATATGGATGCCCGAAGTGGATCCCCATCGTCGAATGAGAGGGACGCATGGCGCACGATCCTTAACTTCAAAAGAAGACACTCCGATATAAAAGGTGGTGTGATCATTTGGGACTCCCGAACATCGATGTCCCAAAGTGGATCCAAGTCGTTGATTTAGATGGACGTGTTGCGCCTGATCTGGAACTTCGGGTATGGAGGACTTCAAAGGAAAAAGAGTTGGAGTGCTCAGAACTCCCGAATGTCAAAGTCCTGAAGAAGATCATAATTGTCGATCATGAGGGACGCGTGGCGCTCGATATGTAACTCCGGGTATGGAGTACTTCGGAGGAAAAAGAGTTGGAGTGCTCGGAACTCCTGAACGTCGAAGTCCTGAAGAAGATCATAACCATCGATCATGAGGGACCCGTGGTGCTCAATCTGTAACTCCAGGTACAGAGTATTTCAGAGGAAAAAGGTGTAGGAATGTTTGAAACTTCCAAACTCCGAAGTCTCGAAGTAAATCAGATTCATCGAAATCCCTGAGGACACATGGCATCAGATCATGAACTTCATAGGTTTTCCACTCTGGAGGATTTACGTGGTGGTCGTCTTGGCGTCTGGTCATAGCCCACGGTCATATGCAAGTATAGGGGGATGAAATAACCTGAAGAACTTGGGAGAGGATATATGCTAGCTCTAAGCTTGTTTCAGGGCATGGAGATCATGGCTGAAAAGCTCTGGAAGAGTAGAATGGAATAGAGACCCCGAATGAGGGTATTGATTCTCCTAAGAAGAGCTAAAATTTGAGTCCCCACCATGGGTGTGTTACAAATTAGTATCAGAGCATGGTTACAACACTTGGCCTGCTTGGGCTCATGCACAAGTTGTATGAAAATATTTCTAGAGGAATTTAAGGGGTAACACACTATCTTACCACATTCCTAAGAGGCGTAGAAAACCTCTACTGAAGAGAGGAATGAGATTCTTTATTGTTGATAGATGTTTTGGAAATTGGCATTGTATGTTGCTAATGTTCCCAAATAAAGAAGTTGACTTCACTATGCAATTGTACATGTTGTTGTACAGTCATAAGATTTAGTTACCAAGGCTAAAGATGGGCCTGTGGAGAATGTTACTGCCAAACACAAATCATCTGCATAAGTTCCTTGAGTAGAAGGATGAAAATTTAAAATACAGTTGGGATTTTACCCAATGATATTGAATCATGCTAGTCTATGACAAAGGAAGACTAGCATTTCTTGGGAAATGGTAGTCGATCCTACAGGAATGGGATTATGTTGAAGAACACTCATATTTAAACTAAAATAACAATGTGAACGGATGGAGAGGATCTGTAGCAGTAATGATTACTGCTTTAATGAAGGGTTAAACCTAGTATATGTGTATAACTCCTCACGAACAGAGGAATGAGTCTAGTGACCATTCCCTGAAAAGGGAGAGAATGTGCAGCTCCCGGATTTCAAAGTGGACAGAGAAACGAATTTTTTTTTCTGGGTACAAGAATTGTTGGACATGGTTTTTCTAATCAAGCTGATAAATAGAGTTGTAGAAATATGGAGTGATTGAGTGAGAAATCACCACAGCCTCCCTTGCTTGGTGGATAGGAAACTAATCTACCAGATTTCTTATGGGAGGAGGAGAGTGGCCTCCGTCCTTGGCTATGTTGAATAGAAAGAGGAATTCTAGATGTAATGGTCAAGACCGATCTTGACCTAAAGGTACTCTGGATTTCTGAACTAGGATACTTAGTAAGTAACATAATTCAAAATTGCATTTGGACTTTAAGGGAATAGTCCAAATGATAATAGACATTAAATTGTTAAAATTAAGATAAAATGGTGGACTAAATGTTGATCATGTATGTGGTAAAGGAAGTGTTGGGGCACTTCTAGAAGCCCAATGGGTCAGATTGACATCCAGTCATGGATGGTAGCCATATAGATATAGTTGGAAGCTAGTTTGGCTGATTTTGTTACCTTGGGCATGGTTATAATTGCCCAGATTGTATTTATAAGTTGGGTAATGTTCCAGGGAGGTTGAGGCAAGAGTGTTTTACTGCTAGTTGTTATCGTATGAAAAGGGAACCTAGTTATGACTATGTCTGATTCAACTTCCATGGGGATGTCATGTGAATGATTGCAAGCTCTCAACTAAGAGGGGAACTCAGTGTTGAGTATCCCTATGAGGCTTGTCATAAGGATGGAAACAATATCCTTGGAGGAGGATCTGGAAGTTTGAGATGCCCATGTGCATACATGACATGGAAAGGGTGCAAGGAATGAGCTTGCATGATGAATGTTTGGTTAGTTTTGTGTGTGTTTATGCTTGAATGCATAGATTTAATGCATTGTGAAGCTTCTTGATATGAAGCCTGATAGTAAGACCAGTTAGGTATGAATAATATTAAACGTGAAAGTGATGCACATGTATGATGTAAGGATATGTGTATACTAAAGGCATAGTATGGCTGCCTTGATGAGTGATATGTAAGGAAACAAATTCACTTGCCAAGATTAAGTGAATACCATGGATGCATGGTTGACTCCATTTTTGAAGAGTCATGAAAGTCTTGTTTTGAATGATAGCTTAAGGGGAATGCNGCATAGTATGGCTGCCTTGATGAGTGATATGTAAGGAAACAAATTCACTTGCCAAGATTAAGTGAATACCATGGATGCATGGTTGACTCCATTTTTGAAGAGTCATGAAAGTCTTGTTTTGAATGATAGCTTAAGGGGAATGCGTTCCATTCCCTCAGGAAAGATGAATATAAATAAATGAAACAGTAAATGAGAAAGGATGGTATGTTGTCAGGATAAGAGGCAAATGATTATGCCTTGAGGATCACATAAGAATGAGTTTGAATAGTCATGAGTTGACTAATTTTAGAATAGAGATATATGTAGGATGTGGAATATACCCATGGCAGCTACACATAGACTTTTGATTATGCATATGGTTAAGTACATCATGGATGTAAGTTAACAAAACCATAATATGTATGGATACATAATTTGGGTGCATGACAAAGATGCATGTTTATATTCCTTAGGGAATATTTGGTAAACAGCTAAAGCTAACTCAAGGCTGAAGCCATCACAGATAGTGATGAACATGAAATAAGGAAGTTGCATGCTGAGGCAGTTTCCTGTGGAAGAACTGTGTGAAAACTCTGTCAGGAGGTTAGAGTCACAACTAAGTAGTGAGCTACAAGCTTATATATATATAAGAATATCGGATTACATTTTTGAAAGCATCATGTAGTGATTATAAGACTAATGAATGAATAAATGAGTACATTTGATTGAATAGGCTTGGTTGAAGCCATGTTAAGAAAAGACAAATGTATGCCTCAGAAACCCAAGTGGAGTATGATTTAGGAAGAAAACCATGATCGAATCAGGATACTCAAAAACCTGATAGAGGAGATGAATGTGAGCCGCTCATCGGAGTGAAGACCGATCACAGTCGTCAAATCAAATTCACTATCCACTGGAGTTAACAGATCAAACACCAGTCATTCGATTAGATCGACGGTCGAGGATCATTGTGGAGAGAAAAGGTGAAATTAACGGACGTACTAGTGCACGACCCGCAATCAACCAACATCATTGATCTCGTTGGGGCGGAGAATCAACGACCACGATTAAAAGAGTTGGGCGAGCACTTTTCAGATTTGTGGAGATTGAACTCTCTAATAAAGAGCGAGCATATTGGGATTCTGCAATCGTTGGGAACCACCGATCTGTGAACGATCGGTGGGTGAACCTGCAAGGAACCCACGCGTTAATGTCACGTAAAACTCATACTGTGATTGGGTTCTATGGTTAAATTTAGCACATCGAAGATTTTTTCTCAATCTAAATTCTCAGTCAAACACTTATGTGTTGGCATTATTATTATCTGGAAATCGTGTGGTTAAAATCGATTGAGGGCTATGATCGACGACCCGCGATCATTGCAGAGATTGCATATGCACACAAGTTAACGTCAAGACCTGTACCCGTAATTTAAATTCAATATAGCATTGTTTTGACTTTGGGATCTGATCGTAGATCAGACGACCCGTATTCATTGTGGAGGTCGGAAGGAGAATTAAATCACGAGCTAGTTGAGGTTCCGCAATCCCTTGTAGTTGTTGGATCTGGGAAAAAACGGATCTACACCGTCGATTTGTAGACAAGGGGTTTAGCCAGGATCATAGCGCCTTGACATGGGAGTCGAAGGGATAGCGCTTGAAAAGAATAAAGTTGAGGTCACAGCTCTCGGTCACATGGAGAGAAAACGGAGTTCCTTCGGGTCAGTCAAGGAAGATAGAGTTTAACACTTTTCCTTAGAATGTGGTTGCTAGGACTGGTTCTATGGGAATAAAGGTGCTCATAGCTAGCACATTGCATGGAATTTCTTCAAGGAAGTGCATGTTTGCATGAAGGGAAGACAATGAACCCTCCATTGAGGAAGGAGGACCTTCCGAAAATTTTGACTACATTATATGGATGTCAAAGGAATGCTTAAAGGCATTCATGTGAAACCTGGAATTTCATGAATGACGATATTAGGGTTGTGATCGATTCAGAGCAGAAAATATGGTTCTGCTAAAATAATAAATATGGACAAAGAGTCCATATGGTAATAAGTTGGCTCAATTCAAACACACCTTGGCAAGAGTGCCTAACCTAAAAAGTGATAACCTGAAATTGATGCAAGGGTGCATTGGGTATGAATGTGGCCACGAATGTTGGCACATTCATTAAAGTCAATTGGTATCTGAATTTCATTTTGAAAAGTTGATATACTGAACTGATGTATATGTAAGGAATGAAATTTCATGTTTCTTGTATCATCGAATAGATAAAAGTGATTTGACTGTTAGTATGCACAATTTAAGAATTGTTTGTGATGGCATTATAAAGGTGCAATGAAAATATATGTGCATGGGAAACCAACAATTTGTTTGGCTGATTGAAGTTGAAAGTGCAGGAAGCAAAGGGGTATTGGATATGGCAGCATTGTAAGCCTATAAGAAATACAAATTGCCTCTTGAGTCAAACCGCTATGGGAAGGAAAGTCCCATAATTATGAATCTGATTTGTGTGCGGACCAAATATGAAAACAAAATGTAGAATTTGGAAATCTTTGGGTGACAGATTTACAAGAAAATTTTGAATTTAAAATTTGTCATGATGTCTCATGAATTTTTGTATGCGTGTGATACAGGTGAGAAAAAAAGATTTGTCCAGAAAGAACAGATGAAGGCTATCAAGCTATAAAAGCATGAAAAATGGCTACTTTTGAGTCATGACAACTTCATGGTAAGCCATGATCGCCTAGAATATGTTGTGTTGAGGTAACACAAGCCGGAAGGACGCCTCGACTGTAAGGCTCAATAAAGTCTCTGGAATTCTTCCTGTGCAAGAAAACCTTGGCAAGGCAAGATGGATCACCTAAGGAACTGTATAACAGAGAAGGGGATACCTGAGCCTAGGCCTGGAGGTTGAGTGACCGCAAGGAAGAGGAGACCTTTATAGTTCTTGTAAACTATTGATTGGGATCATGCAAACAATGGATAGTTCTTCCTGTGTGAGAAAAACCATGGCAAGGCAAGATGGATCGCCTAAAGAACTGTATAACAAAGAAGAGGATACCTGAGCCTAAGCCTGGAGGGTGAGTGACCGCAAGGAAGAGGAGACTCTGATAGTTCTTGTAAACTATTGGGATCATGCACACAATGGGTATGTCAAGGAAAAACAATGAGCTTGGATAACAAGACAACCATGTGGATACAAATCCACAAATTTCGAAGATAATTATTGTGCTAGATTATGAAATTTTCCTAGAAATTTTTATGCAAAAGTAAAATGTTTTCGCATGAGACTATGATTAATGTGCTTGTTGTCAGAGAATTATTGAAAGAAAGTGATGAAGATTAAGCATCTGAAAAAAAAGACCTGGCCGAGAAAGAAGGTCAAGACTTCTGAAGTGGCTGAATGAGAAAGGCATGACATGTGTTACTGAGAAAGAACATCGAGGATGGTGTTCCTTTTAAGGGGGAGGGGATTGTAACACCCATGTTTCCCCCAACTTGGAATTAATCATTAATTAGGGTTACCATGTTGTGGCATGGGAACAGTGTAAATGTATTATTGTTTAAGTTGCCAATAACTGACTGTGGGGGTGAAGCCTTGAAAGTATTGGCCATGATATCACTAGAGGAAAGAATGTGAGAACTATAAGAGAGGGTTCATCATATCAAATAACCCCAAATTTCTCTTTGATGAGGATAATAAACCTCCTTCGGATCCTAAGGAGATAAATCAATTAATGAAGAAAAGACCAATGGTTGAATTATCAACCACCCCCCATGAATGGAAGCATGGTCTAGCTGCAGAATGTTAGCCCGAAGTACCACTGGGTCTGGCAAACCAGGCTAACCTAAGTTTCCTTTTGACAGAAGGAATAGGATAGGAGGGATGTGTGTGCAAGGCACACGAGGGAATGTAAAGAGGAGAGTGGAGAATGTGAGGAGCATTCCAGCAGAGAACGAGACGAAGACCATGAGCTTCACGCAGAGAAAGCATCTGATAAACCTCGTCAAGGTCATGACAGAGAGAGAGATCTTTAAGAGTATGCAAAGAACGGGACCTGAGAAGAAGGTCGCAAGCTTGATGATGAGGAAGCATCTGATAAACCTCGCAGAAGATGCGAAAGAGAAAGGATCGATGAGAATTGGCATAAATTCTTTGGTGATATCATGCTTGGCACGGGAATGGCTAGAGCGCTAAGAATGAATGCCTCTGATCCTATGGTTGGGTGGATGGAAGAACACCCATAGTCAGTTAGTTGGCTACCACCTGTAATAGATAAGTAATTGCATATCTTGTGTATTTAAGTGGTAATTGTGAATTAAAGTTGGATATCCTATGAATGTTGCAGGGATGGATATGTTTGCTTAATGATTATACTGTATCCCTTCAATTCTACCTAATTCTGTATTTAAGAAGATAAGAAATTCTCTGGCTTGTACACGTAAATTCCTGAGCCATGTAGTGGCTCAAGTTAAAATAAATGAACTATGAATTCATTTACTTTGGGTATAGCCTCATGTGTGCATGCCGACACTCCCAGTCGTTCTGAAGGAAGGGATCAGTCAAAGCTCAGAAGAGGTAGTGCATATGTACACAGAACCTCTGCGAGGCATGCAGGGATCGAGAGCCCCTTTAGTTCTAGAGTTGATAGATGAACGCAAGTGATGCGCGGAGGATTTTTGTAAGCGTTAAGTTCATAAGAATTAGTGAAAATTACCTAGGTACTTACGAAGATGGAAAAGCTCAAGTAGGATAGCGAGATTTAAGTCTTGAAAGGAGAGATCCTTTCGTTTGGAAGACGAATGGATGAGATTAGTTCGAGAGATACCGAAGTTCTTCACGATCGCCGGATCTAGAGAAAGAATGTGAGTGTTAACCCTTAGAACCCTTTGGACTTCACGGGTCCGACGAATCGAGCATATTCGTTGCACAGGAGGTGAAACCCCCGAAGTCCCGAAGTTAATCTGGGCCGTAGATCTGAGGATGCCCGGGAACTATCCCGACCATCGGATCTACGATATAGTCAGTCTGGCATTGCCCACTTCAGGAGGACAGAGTTTTGGTAGCACCAAAACCCCGAAGTCCCGAAGTCCCAAAGTTAATGTGGACCGTGGATCTAAGGATCCTTCGAGATCCCTCATGACCATTCAATTGTGGGGACGCGAGTATCAACGTCGAGATCCTGTGGGAGCCCATGTGTCGAGTGACGGGGTTGCCAGGTGTCCCTCTCGGAGTGGCACACACTGGGATCCAAAGGACCCTTGAACGAAAGTTACGAGCCGAAGAAGATCTGAGTTGTCCAAGCCAAAGGGACAGGTGTCGTCAGATCCTGCACTTTGGGTGAAATCATTTCGAGAGAAAAGGGGATGTGTTGAACAAGAACTCCTGAAGGCTGGAGAGTCGGAGTTCATCTGAGTCGTCTGTCAGCTGAGGACAGGTGTCAGCAGATATTCCATTTCAGGAGATAGCCACTTTGGAGGGAAGTGGGGTCACGTGAGTTGAGAACTCCCAAAGAAAATCATGACCATCAATTTGAGAGAGACACGCGTCGACAGATTGTTGACTTCCGGTGAAATCACTCCGGGAGAAAGTGAGTGGGGAGAGGTTGAAACTCCCGAAGCCTGAAGAGCCGAAGTAATTTATAGTCATCGATCTGTGGGAGACACGCGTCAGCAGATCGTGTACTTCGGAAGCGGGGAGAAAGCAATGCGAAGTAGAGGGATGCCCGAAGTGGATCCCCACTATCGAATGAGAGAGACGTGTGGCACACAATCCTTAACTTCAAAAGAAACAACTCTGGGAGAAAAGGTGGTGTGAGTGTCCGAGACTCCTGAACACCGAAGTTCCGAAGCGGATCTGAGTTGTTGATTTATATGGACACGTGGCGCCTGATCTGGAACTTTGGGTATGGAGTACTTCTGAGGAAAAAGAGTTGGAGTGCTCGGAACTCCCGAATGCGGAACTCTCAAAGAAGATCATAATCGTCGATAACGAGGGACGCGTGGTGCTCGATCTGTAACTTCGGGTATGGAGTACTTCGGAGGAAAAAGAGTTTGAGTGCTCAGAACTCCCGAACGTCGAAGTCCCGAAGAAGAGCATAACCATTGATCATGAGGGACACGTGTCGCTCGATCTGTAACTCCGAGTATGGAGTACTTCGGAAGAAAAAGGTGTAGGAATGTTTGAAACTCTCAAACGCCGAAGTCCCGAAGTAAATCAGAGTCGTTGAAATCCCTAAGGACATGCAGCATCGAATCGTGAACTTTGGAGGTTTGCCACTCCAAAGGATTCACGTGGTGGTCATCTTGGCGCCTGTTGTCTTGGCATCTGATCATAGCCCGCGGTCATATGCAAGTATAGGGGGATGAAAGAACCCGAAGAACTTGGGAGAGGATATCTGTCAACTCTGAGCTCGTTTCAGAGCATGGAGATCGTGGTTGGAAATATCTGGAAGAGAAGAATGGAATAGAGACCCTGAATGAGGGTATTGATTCTCCTAAGAAGAGCGAAAATTTGAGTCCCCACCATGGGTGTGTTACAAGGTCCCCCCCCTAACGTTGTTACAAATCCGTCTTGACCAAGGCTAGAAATGAAGAATTTGTCAACATGGAATAGGATTCTCAAAAAATATACATTATTGACTTCTTTTGTGCATGGGAAGGTTGGTGGTGCAAGATCTCCTCTTATAATTGCTTTGTTGTGTCACCCTTTTTAATATATTGTTGAGATGTCCCCTTATTTCGTTGTGCCATGAATTAAATTGGTATTTATCTTACGCCTTGATATAATAGCTTGTGTGGATGAACTCATGTGTGGATACCTTGGCGCCCCAAAAAAATATTTAATGTGATTACCCTTGCGCACCATGAATAAGGTTGATGGTTATTGCGTCTATTATGGATATATGTAATTTCAGTTGGACTATAGTTAGAATGTTTCTTAGGCGGTATTTGTGTCAATTAATTGATCGTGTTAATGTAGTCGGACTTTTGTGAATGCTTTAAAAGTGTTTTGCACCATGAATTTAATACGATGTACTATTGGTTATGTAAATCGTTTGTCTCTTTGCACCTTGAGAATAATGTGGATGGATGAATTATTTAAGTCATTAGTTTACTTACTTCATGAAATTAACATTGATGTATGACTAGTTAAATGGTTAGACTGCTCGCGCGAATGAAAATTTAGTATAATAAATGATTGTTTAGATATTAGACTTCTTGCACGCAGTGAGACTATGATGTAATGAATGATTGTTTAGATATTAGACTTCTTGCACGAACAAAACTTAATGTGACGGATGGTTGCATTTATGCTAATGGTTAAGTGGTTAGACTGTGTGGCTTTATGGACTAATGTTGACGCATAAATATTTACGCTTTTGATTACTTGCATGCGTTGCAATAACGATGATGCATGATTAGTTTAGTAAGAAAATTTACTTGCGCGCCTTAAATTAAGTGGACGTGTGATTGCTTCATAATTAGTCTCTTGCACCTTTGAATTTAATATTGATTAATCTTGTGTCATGAATTTATGTCGATATGTGATTGATTTAGTAACTAGTTTCCTCTTGCACTATTAATTAAATTGACATGTGATTGTTCTAGAGTTTGTTTACTCTCACATGCAATGATTATTTAAATATTGACGTATGATTGATAAAGATGATGATTACCCTTGCGCCATAATTAATTGATGATTAGGATTGAATGATTGATCTAGTTGATGTGGACTTGATTGTTAGTGGGATGTATACACCTCCTTGTTCCTCAGAACAGTGGCCATCCCTGAGACCTTAAATGGTCAAAATCAATTGGATCCTAGACTTGAGCGTTGCTTATGTGTCCTAGAGGTCCTAACCTTGCAGGGTAGGTTGGGCGGGTAGTATTTTTATGTCATTCTTATGTTATATTTATGGTCCTTATGTTATCGTTATGTTATCTCATGTCATCCTTGTGTTATCTGAAGATTATATTTATGTGATGAGTTGAGCGATTAAAAGTATTGATGATTTTTATTGATCATGATGAGTTGATCTTACATCGCCATTCATGGTGCTTTTGATTTTGTGTTGTTATTCAATTATGATGATGTGTTAATTATATGTCATTGCTAAACATGTTGATGCGTCGGTTGAGACGTTATTGGATTATGACGATGAGATGCTTGTAATTCTTTTATTGTGATGTCATTGATTAGGTGTTGTTGTGATCATGTGTTGATATTAATTTCTTAATGCAAAAAAATATTACCTTTTGTGCTTTGCTTTTTCTTAGGCGTAACAGAGGGTTGTTTCAAAGACATGCATCACCACTTCATCCTAAAGTTTAAGTAGGGTGCATTGAATGGTGTTGAGGATAATGGTCCATAACATGATGCCAAATATTAGCAAAATTTAAGGTTATATATAAAAGACAATGGCTATTTCATTTATAAGTTTGAGAAGTGTGTATAACTTTATAGATGCAACAAAAGCCAAACAAATTTGATTGTGTTGATCATAGCCAATGTTTCAACATTATTACTTTGATTGTGGTTTGATTATAGCCAATGCTTCAACATTATTATTTCTACCAATTGCACCATGTTGTATGAAGGAAAACTTGAAAGGTAAAAGTTACAATTGAATGGTGACATTTTCCAATGGACTTTCACAACTTCCATACGAATTGTGTTTGTGGTCCTCAACATTGAATGGGTTAAAGAGTGGGTTCCTACATTATTAACTATATTGACAATGATTCATTTAAAAAAGATGATATGATCAATAAATTGTATGACATCAGGGCCACTATATCACAAATCTCTTTACCATGCATCTTGTACAAAATTCTTCATAAAGACCACACTAAATTCATTGTGACTTTATTTTCTATGAAAATACATACCACTAATAACAAAGTTACCAACTTAATGAGAACTGTTACCTCAAAACGAGAACTCTAACCCAAAAATATCATATTTTGGGGTTAAAAAACACCAAAATCAACCCCCAAATTAAAAAGTGGTGCTATCAGTAGCACCAATTTTTTGGGTGGTGGTTAAAATTGCAACTTGTTTGAAATCACACAATCTTTTGGGTAAAAAGACACCAAAATCAACCCCCAAATTGAAAAGTGGTGTTACCGGTAACACCCTTTTT
>ML811662.1:93854-118890 GCA_009831015.1 Picea engelmannii | reverse complement strand
ACGTCGGTCTTGCCACGTTTGAAACGTCGGTCTTGCCACGTTTGCAACGTCGCTCTTGCCACGTTTTAAACGTCGCTCTTGCCACGTTTGCAACGTCGCTCTTGCCACGTTTGCAACGTCTCTATTGCCACGTTTGAAACGTCAATCTTGCCACGTTTGCAACGTCTCTCTTGCCACGTTTGAAACGTCGGTATTGTGACGTTTCAAACGTCGCAATACCGACGAAAACTAGGTCGTCGGAAAAACGACGTCATGTGAAACGACGTTTGAGGGGGTCCGAGGTTTGTCGGTCTTCCGACAATAGAAAGTGGCAATTGCGTCGAACGCGCCGTCAGAATTTGACCCAAATGCAGTAGTGTATGTTCAAGTTGATTTTTTATTTTTTTTATTTTTTATGGACCGTCAATATTTTTTCGAAACTCAAAAAAAAAATTGTCCCATTACCTTATCAAATCCCTCCCATATAACTCCTAGATCACTCTAAATGGTTTTTGGTATAAAGAAATTGATAAGGGGGGCCAAAAAAGTGACAAAAAGAGGCCAAAAAGTCTATAAATAGAAGCTGATAGCTCATTATCACCATTGCTGATTTGGAAATTGACTCTGGAGCCAAAAGACCCCCTTTGCCAAAGATAGTGATTCCAAGAGCTACAGTGGATGAAACAAACTTTTGTTTGGACCAAGTAAGTACCAAATCCCTTACCTAGCTATTAAATACTTCAATTTAATTATTTAGATGGTTTTTTGGGTGGGCGTCGACCTTAAAAAGGTTGGCCCTAGGTACACTTGGGCATAGTAAAGTCTGCCCGCGTGTACACACGATTGTCACCTATACAGCCCACGTGTACCTCCCTTTTATGATGAAAAAGAAACCTAAAATGAAGTACTGACCCTCCTTTACCTTGTTGTGTTGGAAGGATGTATGTCTAGTGGAGGGAAAGGGAGCATGAGGCAATCAGTGAGTTGGTTGCTGCAGATCTGAATGTTGTGGCCGTGTTAATGCAATGCAGTTTACTCAAATTCTTTCTATGTCTGTTTATGCGCATGCAACCAAGGCTACTGAATTCCTTGATTGATTACTGGCATCCTGATGCAGAGGCATTTATGATAGAGGGGCAATCATTGGTGCCCACCACCGAGGATATTTACTTTCTGACTGGCCTCTTAAGGAGAGGGGAACCAGTCAACTTCCATACTTTTCCTGTGGGGCTGAGCAAGATCTCGGAGTTGAAAGCTGAGCACTGTGAGGATGGGACCAAACGTGCGGGCTCCCAGGTACCCATTAGAAATATTACCAACTTAGCACTACAAACTATCTTGTTACTGATTGGGTGGATTACCAGCTCAACAGCCGTGCATCAGGCTTCGTGCGCACATATGAACTGTGCCATTTAGTGCATGAATGCACAAATTTTTGATTGGAGTACCACATTGTTGGAGTGTATGAAGAGGCAATTGACAGATTGCCGACAGTGGACACAGAGGAACTTCGGGTTCATGACCATCTTGTGTTTGTTCTTTTTTGAGAGAGTTCCGAGTTTTAGTCCTCGGGTTGTAGTACGGGGACATCAGGTCTCTTTCCCTGCAGTGTGTAGATGGGCAGTGTTACTTCCGTGACAGGGTGGTGGAAGGACCGTTGAGTCCTTCTATGATGATTTCTTTGCTTGGCTGTCATGACAGATCCCTGTTATCGAGGACTACCCGTATGCAGGGATAGATTTCTCTAGAGATCCTGAGATACCCGTGCCTCCTGGTGAGGAGCGAGGGGAGATGGGTAAGTCTCCACCTTTGTAGTTTTTTTGTTTGCATATGTAATTTTTATGTTGTTTTCTTATATATATCATTTTTTTTGTATGCCAGAGTATTTGACCGGTAAATGTTTGTTGCGTGCAGATGTGGGACCCATGCGACCTACTGACTATGCACCGAACAGGCATCGTCCACAGCCAGAAGCCGCGGCTTCCGCCACTGGGGGAGCAGCAGTAGCAGGGAACCTCCTAGCCGGAGATGCCGAGAGGGTCCTTAGACGAATTGAGAGGAACTTCACTGTGCTCACTCGCACAGTCCCGATGGCAGAGATAGAGGACCTACCACCATCCATGCAACCTCATGTTGTGGGGGCACCTTGGACATGGGTCTGATTGTTTAGGCATCTAGCCTGTGCTGTAGATGATTATAATAGGGCCCGTAGGCCCTGAACAAACTTTAGACTTTTTATGTGCCACAAACACCGTTTTGTATATATTTTTTGAGGGCATAAGCCCGGTGACTCGTTACTATTCCCATTTTTTAGGCGCTTGCGTCCATCTATGTACTCTAAGTATTTTATGATGTTTATATATGGTTTTTATCTTTTTGTGTCTTATGGATTCTGTGTGTAAAAATGTATTTACATGTTTATGTCCATGTTCTTTTTATATGTGGGCGAGATGCCAATCTAAAATTTTATTAGCTAGAGTATCTGTAATTTGGTTTAACCTCCTAGGAACATGAAAATATGTAATATAATCAAAGTTTTGTTTTAAGAGATGTACCCTAAGGAATCGTCAGTGTAAAGTTTGATCATGAACCCGGTATACTCTGTTTAGCTGCGACACAACCAGTTGAGCATTGAGATAGACCCGGAGATGAGAGATACCCAATGACAAGGCGTCAGGAAGCAACTCAATAACTACACTATACTCGGCGAAATTATTTGTGGTGTCACCTAAGCATATACCTCCGGAAGATAACAACTGACCCTGTGGTGTAAAGATTACCCAAGTTGCGGAGGCAAGCGTCTGCGTGTGTCGACTAGCACTGTCCGCATACCCAACGAACACCTCAGACTCACTTGACATCTGCCATATGATGAAATATAACATCAATGACACATCCATAACACTTTAAAAGAAACTTAAAAAGTAATAGTACAAAGACTATACATATGTTACAAAAAGTTACCCACAGTGACCTATCTATGAGTAATACTTCTTGAGGTAGAGCCCATTTCTGGGCTCCGCCAAAGCATTCCCTTCAAAATCAACCAAACAATAAGCGCCCTTTTTTAATACCTCTTTGATAATGAAGGGTCTGAACCACATGGGTTTAAACTTCCTTGCCCCCAGGGGGTCCTTGTCTTGGTCATAGACCAGGACAAGGTCGCCTTTAGAGAAAATCCGAGGATGAACAGACCTATCATATTGACACTTGACCTTATGTTTGTGAGCCTCATTGGCCAAGGCCGCATCACGATGTTTTTCATCAAGTTGCTCAAGGTATACTAACCATTATTCAAGTGTAGAAGTGTATGGCAATAATTGAACTGCCAATTTCAGAGATGGGATTTGACATTCAATGGGCAAGACTCCCTCCAGCCTGTAAAGGAGTTGAAAAGGTGAGAAACCAATTGCAGTCTTAACAGATGTTCGGTAAGCCCATAATGCCAAGTATAACATCAAATTCCAATTTGACTTGGCTGGGTTGATAGTTTGTTGTAGAATCGTCTTAAGAGTTTTGTTTACATATTCCACCTGCCCATTGGCTTGGGGGTAGTAAGGTGATGAATGTTCCTGCCGTAACCCAAGCTTTGATGTTAATTCAGTCATCATTTGGTTCTAAAAGTGACTGCCATGGTCAGTGACAATATCTCTCGGGACGCCGAACCTTGCTATGATCCGGTTGAATAAGAAGAGAGCTGCAGTCTCTCCATAATATTTAAATGTTGGCATAGCTTCGACCCAGTTAGTGAAGTAGTCGAAAGATACGATGATATAGCGGTGCCTCCTTGCTGACAGGGGGTTGCATGTAGTGTAATAAATCCCCCACTTAGTGAAGGGACCAACTATGATGACAGGAAACATAGGAGCGGGATGTGCCCTCATCTTCCGAGAGAAGACTTGGCACGGATGGCACTTCTTGACCGATTCGATATAATCTTTGATAAGTGTCGGCTAGAAGTAACCTGCTCGTAGAATATTTTGGGTTGTTTCCAACCCCGATAAATGACCACCACAAGATCCAGTGTGGCAATCATTGAGCACTATGATGGCCTCCTCATGAGTGAGACATCAACGCAAGATGTAGTTTACACCTCTCTAATATAATGTATCATCGAGTATGAGATAATTCTTAGTCTGATGGCATATTCACCGATGCTCATCACGAGAAGCAGAGGTGGGGCACTTCAAAGTATGGAGATAGATAAGTATATCTCCATACTAGGGGTCTGAAGATGCAATCAAAAACATATCCCCCCGGATAGGCGATTCCTCAGGCACAGCGTCACTTGACTCAACCAAAAGTTCTGAAATAAGCTCTGCAAAGACCAATGACTTTTTGGACTTTGCTAAAATGAAGTCTAAGTCATATTCTTGGAGGATGACTATCCACCTACTGATTTTTCCGCTTATAACTCGTTGTGTCAACATGTACTGGAATGAATTCACGACAGCAATGAAGGTGGTCTTGCAAAACAAAATATAGTGACGGAACCATTGAACATCATGAACTGCTGCCAACACAAGTTTTTTGAGATGGGAATAATTAATTTCCAGTCCTATGAGGCCTCATCTTAGGTAATATATCATGTATTCTGAAAATGAATCGTCTTCCTGAACTAAAACCATGCATATGGTTGACTTTGTGGCAGCCATATATAATAAGAAGTCTTTGTTATAGTTAGGTGTCTGTAGCAAAGGTTTGGTTGTGAGGGCGTGTTTTAATGCGTCGAAAGAGCGTTGAGCGACTTCGTCCCAGAAAAAAAAAAACATCTTTCTTTACTAAACACATAAATCCCTTGGTTATTTTGGCATTGTTGGCGATGAAGCGTCGTAAGAAGTTCGCCTTGCCTTGTAGACTCTGAAGTTGTAATATTGTGCATGGGGGGGGCAACTGGATTATTGCCTCCACTTTAAGAGGAACGACCATGATCCCTGTTGTTGATACGATGAAACCTAACAAATGTCCTGATGTTACGCAAAAGCTTCATTTGTTTGGATTCAAGCGAATCCTAAAGTAGCGACAACGTTCAAAGATTAGTCGAAGGTGCGTGGGATGATTCGTTTGCTTGTGAGAGCGTCATGCTAAATCATCTAGATAGGCCTCGACTATATGCTTGAGGTCATGAAACGCAAAAGACATGGCCCGCTGGAATGTGGCTCCAACATTTTTAAGGCTAAAAGGCATCTTACGATATGCGAATGTACCCCACAGACAAATGAATTCCATTTTGTGTTGGTCTTCAGGTTTGATTTGGATTTGATTATATCTTGAAAAACCATCCATGAACGAAAAGACTTCACAACCGACACATTCATCAATGATCTGGTCAATGAATGGTGTTGGAAACTTATTTTTGGGACATGCCTTGTTCAAATCATGAAAATTGGTACATACACGAATCATGCCTTGTTTTTTATTGACCGGCACAGGGTTTGACACCCATTGAGTAGAATGAATAGGATAAATAAAACCTACCTTGAGCAATTTATCAACCTCAATCTTGATGGCTGCTACTTTCTTAGGATTGTCTGGACGAAGTTTTTTTCGAACAGGCTTGGCGTCAGGATACGTTGTGATTTCATTTTCAACTATTTTTGGATCTATACCTGGAATTTCCTCATAAGACCAGGCAAAAATGTCGTAGAATTATTTAAAAATATCCGTGTAAATTTGAATCTCTTTGGGGGAGCAATCCGCTCTGACGAAGACATTCTCCATGACGCCAGGGGTTCGGGAGATGTTGATGGGTATATTTTCAGTGATAGTCGTCATATTACCCTCAACATAAATTTCCTGTGTGGCTAAGAGATTAATAGGACAGGGCTGATCTCCCATCATGGTAACAGTGAATTCCCCTGCTTTGATTCGGCTTAATTCTAGGAGGAAATATGATCTGTGATGAATATCTTCCCAAGGTTTTTCCAGACTAGTCATTGCTTCGATTACTACTTTGTCAGAAGGTAAGACTAAGTCTAACAAATCAACATGAGCAAGAGAACCCTGAGCCCAAATAGGCTCTAGAAGTGGATCTAACTCTTGTGAGGGAGTCGGATCAGGGTTAGTTGAAGCTTGCTGGACTAAAGAGTATGCTACTTCAGCAGCTGACAAGGGCATGGACATGCCTGAGTTCCCTATCTCATCCATCGTGGCTGATGGGGAAGGAAGAATCCAAAGATCCTCAAAGTAAGTCATGCGGAACGACGAAACTTGAAAAATCTCAACCTTACGGTGATTAGATATAAATTTGACATCGTCATGAGGAGGTGGGTAATCGAAGGTACCCATCAAGGATGGGCACAAACCAACTCCTATGTTAACGACACCTCGTTGAGGATTATCTATCATTGGGACCGTGGATGCCCCCAAAGCTGGGTCAGGTCTGGAGAAGGACAGTTGATCGATGGTCACTATCCGACCTTCGTGAGGAAATAACAAGACTTGGAAAACTATAGCAACCACAACTTGCATAGGATAAGTCCAACTCCATCCTAACAAGAGGTTATAGTTGAGGGGAGCATCGACTACCTCTACTTCGACACACACGGTCTTCCCTCCTAACTGCACAAGGAAAGAAGGAACGATGCCATGTGGTTGTAAAGAATGACCGTCGAAAGTAGTGAGGAGAGTAGGTGATGGAGACAAAGTGTGCTGGCCAATGACCTTCCAACATGCTAATGGCATAACACATGTCGAGGCACCCTCGTCGACCATCGTGTGGAAGATATTCCGTGTAAAAGTTTTCGTGGGATGAGCCACTACTATCTGAAATGCTACCTGGTAAGGTAGACGAGGTTTTAAGTCGGTTGTATCTAACACGATGGTACCCGGATGACAAGTCTCAGTAGAGCCCAAAGCGGTTAACAAGGCTTTCCTCTGAGTAGGGAAGCTTTGGAGGACCTCCAAAGCAGACATCGCACAAGGGGTTTGTGATAAATATTCCACCACAGAGTAATTCTAGACGGCCCTTGCGTTTGGGTTGTGAGAAGCTTTTTTACATGCACCCTTTGGAATGCGTGTCATTGTTTCTCCCAACGTCTTCTCGATCTGTAGAGGAAGAGATGGGAGATCAACTTATTTACCCTTCTCAGAAGCTCTTGGTTTACTATAGTTGTGCACTCTAGTCATTATGAAATCATCACCCCTAACCATATATACGTTCGCGGATGAGGGATTGTTTGGAGGAGGGCAGGTTTCTTGGCTGCCCCCTTCTGTACTTGTAGAGGCTTGAGTTAAATTTTTCCCATGTTGAAAAGGATTAGTCAACACTGCCTGTTGTTGCTGCGTGACAAAATTTTGGGCCTCTGCAAATCGAGGACAAAGATGGGTCAGGTGGTCTTCCGCACACAAGTTGCACAAATACCTCACCTTTCCTTGTTCCGTAGTGTCCCCGCCAGCATTATCAGTGGGGTTTTTTTATCCCCCTTACCCTTCTTTCGTTGTTTTTTCTTCCCTTCAGGCTGCTGGGTGGCCTTTGGGTTAGTCGACTGCACGGAGTGTACGTCTGATGTTTGGGTAGGGGGAGCAGCCAAAGAAGTAGTTTGGCTAGCCGTTGTGTGTTGTATGGATAACTATTGCAACTATTTTTTCAATTTCTCAGTGGGCTTGGTTTGTGCTGAACCAACAATACCATCAACATGTGGTCCAACTCTCTGTCTAGTTTTATCGAGTATCAAACGTGGCGCATCTGGCAAGATGTTGTATAATAAACTAGACTGAGAATAGATGAGCTCAAACTATTGAGCCCTCATGATGGAATCTTCTTCGAAGAAAACTCTGGAAGTCGCGACGTCTTTGGATAACTGTGGGACCAAAGACTTAAGGAACCACTCAAGATGGAATGCTGGTGGGACAGGTACTTTGATTAGACTCTTCCGGCATCTCCATTCTCGGATATGATCAGAGATATGGTCTGCTATTGTCTGTTCAAAATTGGCAAGCAGCTCTGTGCCAACATCATATCTCACAGGTAACTGGAAATGGTTAAGGGAGGCCATCGCCAGTTCGCCAAAAGAAGAGTATCTTGAGCGATCGAGCTCGATGTACCATTTCACGGCACTACCGATAAGAGTGTGTTGAAACAATCACAACTGTACGGAGTCATCTTTCAATGAGTTAGATGAACACCAAAGATGGAAGGTAGTCACATGATCACCTGGGTCTTCATTAGGCTTGGCCTCGAACTTTGGAATGTCCGAAGGCAACTTCGTTGGCATAGGAGGCTAATGTGGATCGTGAAAGATAGGATCATTTAACAACCTTATCAAATATGGAAAGTGTAACGTCGCCAGGAATGGTAGTTTGGGTTGCTACTGATAACCTGGGAAAAAGGGTCCTGGAGTTTGACTGGCACCAGGTTTCCAGGAAAAGTTTGGCTGTTAGCTCGGATTCTGGTAGAAACCATGGCCCAGACCAACATAAGGATTTCGCATCTATGGAGACATCATTGGTTGATTTCCCATAAAGGACATAGGGTGTTTTGAATGAATCGTGTTCGAAGGACTTTGTGAAGGATTACCCCATGCTGGTCATGATGGGAGAGGCATAGTAGTATGTCCAGGGTTCCATTGACTATGGAAAGAATTACCCCAGAACGACATTCCAGAGGAGGGAACGGATCCTTGTCCTGAGTTCCAAGGTCCTGCTATATGTGCCCCCTACACAGGAATAACACCCTGCGCAGGAGTAGACTGTCCAAAAATGGGAGTGCCCCTAGATGGGAAAGCGGTTGATGAGAAAGTGTTGTTACCAAATGTCCCGTTCCAAAAAAACAGTGTTGAACCTACCGACATACTGTGCGCAGGTGTTCCTTGACTCCCATCTCCAAATAAACTAGTGTGTGTAGGCTGCTCGACGGATTGCTGATGCAGACCACCAAGCAAAGGGGATGAAGGAGGGATATGACCTCCTGCGTAAGGAAAAGCATTAAAAGGGACAGGAGTTCCCCCAATTTGACCTTGCAGAGGAGAGTTAGAGCTCCCTGCCCCTAGACCCAAAGTATGTAAAGTGGAGTAGGTTAGTGCAGGACTTGTACCCGAACTAGGCATACCATATGAGAACGGAGGGCCTGTCGCACTAGGTGTGAAGGGGGTTGTGGCCACCGCCATAGACGGGTTCGATCCACTATGCAACGTAGTTTTGGACGAGACCATGGTGGCTTGGACCAATGACGGTAAATTAGGAGATGATTCTCCTATGGTAGCAACTATGGTGGGAATGGAAGAATTCCCAGAAGAAGTAACAATGTTTGTTTCCATAGTTGTGTGAGGCACTGACTGGCGTTTGTGAAATTGGATTGGTACAATAAACGATGCCAAGAAATCAGTGGTTGGGTTTCAACCGAGCCAAGATTGGCGGTTGATTCCTCCGAGAGTTTTTTGAGCACAAAGGTTTGTAACCCGGTCGCTTCAAAAGACCCTTGTTGGTCTAGCTTCCGCCTTAATGGTGGCGGGGGTGGCTCCAGTGTAACCGGCGGCAGGCCAAGAAGCCTTTGTGACTGGCGGAGCTCGGGATCCTCCACTATGTGAGAAGATCCAAGACATGCTAAGGTATTATACCCGTTCAAAATAAACACACACTAAAAATAAGCCCCTAAGAGATAAGACAAGCAATCACTAAACTATTTGGAAGAACAGTTACAACAACCAACACTAGAGCAACTTACCAGTGCAAGTGAAACTTGAATACGGAAGTACCCTCTGGTTATCCTCTGCAAAGAATGGCCTGATGTATGTCCTAGGTACCATGGTATACCCCCGTAGTCACCCGTGTATGTCCCTAAAAAGATTGGCAACTAGGTTTCCACCACGCGAACAATCACTAGGTGGGTACAATCGAAAGTCGGGTAGACCACAATGAGCAGGGTATCAAGCCCGAAACCTGTCAAGGGTATCGAGAGAAAATGGTCCAGAAGACAAATGAGGACCTCGAATTTATTCGAGACCCACGAAGCCCCGTGCCAAATGCAAACGATGGAATCCCAAAACAAGCCCTCGATATGTGTTCTCCACTACGATTGGTCTGGCTTTGGAGGGGTTATCTCTGCTACCTTTCTGCACACGACCTCATGTTTATCCCCTGTGTTAGAGGGGGTCCCAGATAAATTCCATGAAACTGGACTTAGACACTCCCTATCGCAGACTCTAATGTTTGGTTTTGAATGGCCTTGGAGAGTTTCCTCTCCAGCCTAATCCAAGGCCCTAGTCCTGAACTAGTTTGTGAACCCTACAAACAAAAAGTCTAGTAGATTTTAAATTAAATTTGCTTTTATGGTTTTTTCTTAAGTCAAGGGGTATGAGGGTGAAACTAATGATGTGTAAAGACGAAAGCAAAAACGAAATGAGAAAATCTAGAAACAAAAGACTTTTACTAAATGCAAAATTTCAACAACTTTTCACAAAGAAAGATTTCTTTTTCTTTTTAATTTTTCTAAGATTTTATACAACAAACTTAAAGGAATTTTGCTCGACTACGAGCTACTTATGCTCTAAATTCACTACAAAAAACTTACGAAATGAAAGACTTCTCCCTAGCTAATGATGCAGAAACAAACTCGTCAACAAAAGAAGAAAATAAAAAGTGATTTTTTAATTTTTTATTTAAGTGCTAGTAAAGCAACAAAGGGAAAATACCGACAAGCACAAAACCAAGAAAAACAAATTCTGTCTTAAAGCGCAGATCGAAAAGAATCAGAGTAAAGACACACAATGGAAATAAAGAAAACAAAGACTCTTACGCTTGTCTAAAAACCATAACAAAAAAAATTATTTTTATTTTTATTTTCTGTCAACTATCAACTAGGAAAAAGCAGGCTAAGGGTCAAATGACCTAACCTACTAACTGTTCAAACCTAGACTCAAACACCTGAGAGGAATACTTCTTATCAAAGGAGGGGATGACTACCCCACCCTAAACAAAAAATATCCTGTCAAGCACACGACTGTCACTAAAACAACACGTGTGCAAACGCGTGTTGAGCAGATACAAGAAGCGTGTACACGCGGGCTAACCTTGTACAGGCCGCGTGTATGTATAAATTCAAAGAAAAAAAATGAAAACAGGCAATCCAGACCAGGAAGAGGCCTCAGGTATTGATAACCAGGGTCCCTTGAAGGCTTGGATGCTCTTTCTTATAGAAAAGACAAATAACGTAAGGAATAATAAGGCGAAAATAGACAATCTGAGATAGGACTGTGAAACAACAATACTCAGACAAGATTCTGGAAAACCCCCTGAGAATGTGAAATTTTGACAGGGAAGAGGAGGACTGCCTCTAAGGTTCTCTGAATTCCTACATGATATTTTTATCCCTACATCTAGCGTTCACATGCGGGTTGTAAGAGGATAGGGCGCGGGTACACGCGTGCAGGCCTTCTGCAGGTCGCGTGTACCTCTGTGTGTCTCGATAACTACCGTCGAGCAAAAGTCAGGGAAAACTGGTATGGAAAACCAGGCTCCCTTCTAGCTCAGACCTTTCAGAAAAAGATAGGCAAATAAAAACATACAACCTAATCTTTAAACTACCCAAAAAACTTAAATAAATCCAGAAACCCTAAAGAGTATTCTCCCCGGTATGGTTTCCAATTCTATTGTTGGGAAAAATACCCTATGGACTAGCAAACTAGGGTCAGACTTGCATGTAGATTTTGACCGAAACGAAATTACTTTTTTACCTACCAGCCAAGACTTAAACCCCTCTTTCACAGTAAATGCATGGACAAGAACCACTAACCTTATTACTGGCGTTCGATGTAGATCCTCCGTTGCTCTTCGATTACTTGCTTGCGCTGCTCCTTCCATGGATGACCTGCACTCAAGACAAACAAAAACTAGGCATGCATAAATTAGCCAAACCATAGACAATTCATACATTGGAACAGGAAAAGTATTCTTTTTATTACTAAAAATGAATCAACTTACAATCAAAGCTGAGACTGGCCACCACTACTTGAACCTGATCCTGGTTTCCTCTTCTTCTGTTCTTCAATTGCTTTGCATTAAATCTCCTTTGGCATGAGGAAAGGCTAAAGGGTTGGGACAATGGATTACGTAAATGGGCAGAGTTTCTTTGCTATATTTTTTCCTCTTCCAAATTGTACCCCTACCCCTTCTTTTATAGGCTAGAAGGAGCTAGGATTTTGGACGAACCCTCGGCCATGCATGGCCAAGAGTTTTAGTTAACTGACCCATAGCTTTTTGTTTCATCGGAAACTTTCCTTTTTTCGTGCTTTGTTAGGTACACGCGGGTTGTAGTGAGTCAGCCAGCGTGCACACACGTGCAGTAATAGGTTAGGGCGTGTGGGCCTTGACACAAGAGGATTTTCAAAGAGTTGTTCAACAGAGTTTTGGCAAAGAAGGGATATGATTTGGCCTGATGCCAGGTAAGCATGTGTGGTGCAATTTAGGGTTATAACAGTGGAATCCATGGTGGTCTCCCCCAGGAGGCATCTTGGAGGCTGCCAATTATCAGGTATAGTAAATAGGTGTTCCGGGGGAGCCTGAATTGGCTCTTCCGGAAAGACCTCCTCAACATATTCCATGGGAGGTGTCCTAGGTTTCCTTGCTCTACGAAGGAGCTGCGTTCAGGCCATAGACAACACTCGTTCAAACCACTACTGTCTCTTCTAACGAGCAACAAAGGTATACAAAGTGGAGCCCCTTCGGGGCTTTCCTCTTTCTCTCGTAAATAATTTACTTATTAACAAATGTGTTTGTAATAAATAATTTGATACTCTTTGAATCTACTTATTGATGTATTTTGTAACAGCCCCGTCGTTAAAACAACAAAATGACGTACACTAGATCGATTTTTCTTTCTTTTAAAGTTATGTTTGGAAAATTTAAACATCATGATAAATAGTCTGTGACATCCCAAAAAATAAAATATTTTTGAAATTTAAAATTGCTAGAAATTTATTCCATTTTTAGTAAATTCGAATTTGAATTTTTTTCTTCCATTTATGGCAATTCCAAATTTCGAATTTGGTAATTGTAATTAATTATTTTGACTGTTGGGCAGAGACCTGATTTGACCCAACTAACTATTTGACTATGACACTTGTATGGAAACATAATATGTTATGCTGATTGCAGGAGGACAAATGGAACAACCATGCTAAATTTAGCTGACCATGACTCCATGAGTGAGGAACATGTTGGAACTGCCTCTGGGATAATTATTACAAGTGGAAAATCAATGATTTGGCCATTGACATCCCCTAAAAAATAGAGATTTAGAAAGCTGCGGAAATTCCCAAGGGAGGGAAAAGAACTGGGCAAATGATAAATAGCATATGAGAGGAGGCAGGACGCTGCCAAGTATCCGAGGAAAAAGAGACTACTTTTTTCTTGCTGCTATGAACACTAATGATTGAGTGTGAGGTGAGAGGAGTCTATGGAAGACTGAAAGACATTTCTAAGGACGAGTTCCGAGTTATCCCTCATGGACTCATGGTCAGGCTAGGGGGTGAACTGGGCAAGTGATTTGGCTGCCCTGTTCTATAGTTGGGAGAAACACAGTTGTTCCCTTTTCCTTCTCGCGATCTGGTTCAGATATGTTGCTCTACTCCTTCTCTATCTGAATAATTTTATATTTGATGCAATGTATTTGTTAAATTGGAACTGAAATGATTTCCATTTTCTGTGTGAATGATTTCTATCTGATGCAATGTAATTGTTAAATCAGGACTGAAATAATTTCCATTCTCTAGTGAATGATTCAATCACGGAGGTCATGCATCTTCTAATTATGATAGATAATAATGCGTAGAAAAAATCATTTCTAATTCATGAAGCCTAAAGACTGACAGAGAACATATGGTAAATCTAATCTCGAGTGAGCCCTTTCTGAACGAACGATAGAATTGCCCTTTTATTTGTTATGATAATTGAAAGGATTATGCATGGTTAAATGCTGGAAGAAATCTCCTCTATATTAAATTCACTGCTATTTTCTTTCTTATTTGTTTTCTGAGTGAAATCAATGCTGAGATTGGCATATTGGAAGTGGAGGTTATGCTATAATTTCATTAATCTAACAGTATGAATAATGTCGGGAACAACATTCTGAGTTTTGTAAACTATGCTACATCTTCTTTTCATTAAACGAGCTGTGTAGAGACAAATCTATAGCTGAGGTAGGAAGACTGACTATTATACTAGTTTCCCTTACAATCCATTAACCTAAACCGTATAAAGGTATTTCGAACAAGAGAGTACAGAAACAAAAAATTATACTATATAATTTGCAATGATAGATCTATTATATGAACTACTTTAACAGTAAAGGAACCCAGATGCACCCTTTATTATTACAAAAAATTCCTTTGCCCAAGGCTGTACAAATTCGGCTATTCATATTTAGAATCTCCTATTATAATAACGATACAGAAACAAAAGATTTCATAAAGAACAAATTCAGAGGTATGCAATTTCCGCAAGCATATAATCAATCATTAAATTTCGCAGTTATGCGAATAACCAGAGCAAGTGATTAAAAGTTATTTTATTTCCGAACATAGATACAAGATGAGGTTGAAATACTTAAAATCAATCTAAATACCAGATCACAGAGTCTAGGTTTTAAGTACACTGTTATGAATACGAGTTCCCGAAAGTATACTAGCTGGAAGGATATGACTAGTCAATTCTTAAAGAAGATTTGTACTGTGGTTTGGATTACTACTATAGTAAGATAAAGCGTCATAGTTGAAAACCCCACAAGTAAATTGTGATGCAGATTTGAGTTTACCTACATATTGAATGCAAATGGAAAACTCCATAGGGTATATATATATATATATATATATATATATATATATATATATATGTATATTTGAAGTGTGAAAAACTGAGGTGAATCGGGTTTCGATGATTACAAATGCCGAATACGAAAAACAAAAGACCACGTTGTTTTCTGAATCCTGAAATGCGAAAAGGTTGTGGGCCCAGCACTTTGGATTTTGGGGTTCGGGGTTTGGCGATTACAAATGCCAAATACCAACACACAACAACTCTCGAATCGCAAAAATGTGAATGGAGTATGGGCCTAGTACTTCGGGGTTTCAGGGTTCAAGATTTCGGGGTTTACGAATACCCAACACCACAAACAACAATTCTCGAATCGCAAAAAATAAATGGAGTGTGGGCCCGGTCCTTTTCAGGTTTCGGGGTTTACAAACTCTCGATGCAAAACACTGCACAACATCAAACACCAAATCGCGAAATCATGAAAAAGGTGTGGGACCCAACCAGTATGGGGTTTCGGCATTTGGTAATGCTTGATGCATGAAAAACATACAACGGTAATCGTCGAACCATGAATTCGATTAGGTTGTGGGGGCACTACGGGTTTTGGTGTTTGCAAGAACAAGAGAAATCCACGCAACTTGAACCAATAAACTCTGAATGCCGAAAGGGACTATTGTGAGTCTCAAAAACCGAAAACCAGGGCAATGATGGTATTTGGTGGCCTACAAAGGCTAAGGCAGCCACTGCTTGATAGTGAACCCTCACGTCTTGAAGGGTCAGGACAACCACCGTTCCACCGTCATAAGGCAGTGAAATGATTAATCTTTAACACAAGTACAGTAAGTGAAAATTGAATTCATACACCATATTTCGATCTGGAGTCAACTATAAACAAGATACACTTATAGCCAACAATATCTGAGTATTTTTCCTCTTTCACAATCCTTTCGAGGAAGTAGCCAATATGGCGCTAGTATATTAAACCAATAAAATAACCAGTATGCCATTACAAGTAGGCGGAAGGGAAACCCTGTAATTATTTTAAAAATAGTATTACATATCTTGTTCGAAATTGAAACAAATGAACATCCCATACGTTGTTTTACTTCCAACAATAGAATTTTCCATCACAAAACGGGTTACCCTTAATCAACAGTACCAAAATCACGAATTAATCTCCATTTCGGAGTTTCAGATACTTGGATTTGGAGGTGTCAAGGACACTTGCGACAAGAATGATGAAGTTGTGAAATGCAAAAGATCAGAGTATGTCAAGGACACTGAAATACCGAAAGGGACTATTGTGAGTCTCGAAAACCCGAAAGGAAAAACTCTGAAATCCCGTCAACTGTCCATCCCAGTGGATTATGTGAACCGTCCGATCACTTCAGAGATTTTGTGATCATGAATTTTATAATGTTGGAGTCATGATGATTCGAAGGGAAAACGTTGAAATGTCGTCAGTCGTTCGATTAAGAAAAGAAGGGATCAGATTATGAAGTTTTGTGGACCGTTGATCTGGCTCCATTTCGGGGATTGCGACTTGCAAAATGCCGAAATGTGAAAGACATTTTGATTAGGTTCATTTTCATAGCCAGTGGGCACATGGAATAAGCGCGAGACCCAGTACTTGTAATCCAACGGTGCAGGTGAATTTGATTATGATCGGAGGATTATGAAATATTCATACTCTGAGTTTAACTGGAAGGCCTTACCTAACCACTATCCTGTATCCAGATATCTTAAAAAAAAAAAACTATAGGGGTCTGTTTATATTTAAACTTTTGACAGAGGAGCATAGACTAATACTCTACTTTCACCTAAGTCCATTTGGTCATTTTCATCGTGAGATTATGTGTATGGACTAACGCATGAGGCCTAGGCCATCAACCCCCAAAGTAGTTTGTGTTGTTAAGACTGTGGTAATGGTCATGGGTACAGACATATAGGAAAGTGATTATAATTACAGGAATTGAAATAAACATTGAATGAGGAGTAAACACTTATCATCGATCAGAAAACTTTAAGTTGAATGATAATGTGTAATAACCTAGTATAACAAATCCTAATTTTTTTTTGTAAATTTAAACATTAAGATTATTCAGCATAAGCAATAAGCAATTTCACTCAGCATATAAGAAACATAAATTTAAATTTATGAACAACAATCTAATAAATTACATAACAACCCCATAACCCAACAAATTCATGAATATAGATACCTCTGGATGATGCTATTATCCCAATATATGGTTGTCCTCTCTGCTGTTTTGCCCAAAACTCTGCCTGATGCTCTGACCAAACCCTACCCAAAACCAACTAAACACCCAACCAGCTAGGAGTATCCTTTCCGGCTCCCTAGCTCCAGGATTCCGTGAGGATTCCTGGCCCCCAAGCCCAAAACTCCCAACAACTAGGTGCCCCCTGCAACCATTCACCCAAACTCCAAACCAGAAAATATCCCTCCGCAAATACAGTCCTTTCCTCCAATAATGTTCCTCTCCCAAATTTTCATGATCCCATTCCCGAAGGCCTTTGCCCAGACATATCCCCCCCATTCACCGAATCCTACCCTCCTTTAATGCCACCCACATTATCCCTCCATTTATTACCTTATTCTTCCATTTATCACCTTATCCCTCCACTCAATGCTTCATCCCCCCTTGCATACATAAAGTGTATAATAAATAAATAAAAATTATTAATCTCTTAATTCATTACCCAAACCTTTAATGAGTTAATTAATTAATTAATCAACAGATATAAACAATTAATAATTAATTAATATTATTAATAAATAATCATTGTTTAACTAAAATATATTAGGTGAGTTAATTATTTAATTAACTATACTTTTTTTTGTAAATAAGAGAGTAACTATATTAAAAGCTTCCAAAAATCCAGTTCAACATACCGAGTTATCCGGGCCGCAGTTACTGGACTGCCCCAACGAGGGGGAAACCAGTCCAGCCGGCCCGCTAAGCGTTGGACTATTAAGTCATGAGCAAGTTTAAAAAAGAGAGCATAACCTGTCTTAGACATACATAAGGAACTTAGACTCTTAGACACCTGGACAGCTAGACAAACTAAACTTATACACCCGGTTGGTAGATTGGCCAAGTGGCTGGAGGGTCGTTGGAACAAGGCTCTTCCTCGATGTACGTTGTCCCATCGCTCCACTGCTCATCATCCTTCTTATTGCGCTCAACTACCTTGGTGTCGTCCTCGTGCATCTCCTCCTCCCTGCTCTTGCCTGGTGGGCTCGTCACAGGATGTTGTTTGTCATCTCCCTCGGCTTCGGGATCTCCCTCTGCGGTCTCTTCCTCAGAATCCGTGAACAAGGCATCGTGCATGGACGCCAGAATTTGGAGAAAGTTGGCCACCTTAATTTCCGTGGCTTCCACACAATAGTGCAAGTCTGCTACCTCCTGCCGAAGCTCAAATACCAGGGTGTACAAAGTGGCTAAATTGTCCCGGAACTGCGCTCTGTCGAAGGAGGCTTGGCTATCGGGTGCTGGTATACTGGGTCTATTCTGGTAGGCCTAGCCGCGGACAAAGTTGCTAGCAGGAGTTTGGGATGGCCCAGGATCGTGCAGGAGCCGAAGAAGAGTAATTGAAGTACTCGGAAGGATAGCCATGGAGCCAAAATGCGGAGGCTGCAGGTTTACCGGGGAAGAGATTGACTGAAGGCGGGGAGGGGAATCGTCAGATGATGTGTCTGGAGGAGAAAGCGAGGGTTGTCGAGGCTTCCATGGCGCACCCCACCGTGGTCTGCCTCTTGGCCTTGTCATAGAGCAGTCAATACGAACTGCAGGAGGAGAAAAGGTCGATGAGCACCGGGGGAGGATGGGGTCTCGATCGCACCAGAGGAGAAGAGCAGGGTGACAATCCGACTTCGACAGAATGAGCCCGACGATCAACATACTAATGTTAACCTTCGCCATTATAACCCAACGCATTTGAACCTGCAACAAAAGGACTCCTGTGTAAATGCAGCTCATATCAACATTAACATGATTAAATACCAGGTGGGGTGACTGGCTGTGGCACATGCCCAGCATGTGTCTCCATGCCACGGCGCCCAGTACCCTCATCCACCTCCTTCCACGATAGCCGGGTTGACACCCCATCCGGGGAGGTATCTACCTTTCTAGCTTTGCGAATACACTGCTGAAGAATAGGGTGATTCTGATCCTGAGCTGCATTGCAGTGAAGGTCTGGGCCTCTCCAGTTGACCCCCAAGTTGGCAAGTTCATCGGCCACTTGATTTGCCTTCCTGCGGACGTGTGTGGGGATGATGACCAGATTTGGATTGAGTAAACTGGCGATGATTTGTAGGCCATGAGATAGTCTCCAGCTGGGCGATATACTGTCTGGTTTTTCTCCACTTAAGATGCGCTTCAACAGGCTAATGATAACCTGAGAGTCTCCCTCGGCAATTACCTTGGTGTAATTACTGTTGATGGCTTTTTGCAGTCCCTTGACGAGTCCCCACAGCTCCGCTGCATTATTTGTCGAGTGCCCAAGGGATCCTGCCACTAAGTCTAGGATGTGCCCGTGGTGATTACGAAAGACCACCCCATACCCTGCAGTGCCCGGATTGCCTTTAGAGGCCCCGTCGAAATTGAACTTGACAAAGTCTTGAGGAGGTGGGGACCAAAAGGAGGGGCTTTTCATTGGGTTGGCGGGGGAGGGAGGGGGCAGGCCGGCTTGAGGAGAAGGAAGGGGGGTCCATTGACGGAGTATAGTGAACTCCGAGGGAGAGCAAGCAGAGTCTGCTTCCGACCAAGTCCTGAGATGGAGGGTTTCAATGATGTTGCGGTAACAAAAGCTCCAGCACTGTTGCCAAGTAAGTGAGGTGTTTCTGAAGATTCTTCGGTTTCGTTCTTTCCACGTTTGCCAGAGGATGAAGCCAGGTAGGAGCTGTCAAATTCGATTAAGGAGAGGGGATTGGAAAGCCTGATCTCTCCAATTCGTGATGGTTGCTCGAATGCAATCCCTGATCTGATCGTAAGTACGCATGGTAATTGCTACCTAATACCAGAGCTGGGCTGTGTATGGGCAAGTATTGAGGAGGTGATTCATGGTCTCCTCTGCCTCTCCACATAGAATACACAAGGAGGGTCCCACAAAACCTCTTTTCAGGAGATTGTCCCATGTCAGAATGCTTGAGTGGGAGACCAGCCAGAGGAAGAGCGTGATTTTCGGCCAGTGCCTGAGATTCCATATCTTTCCCCATATTTCCAAGTCAGGGGGTGGGTTTGACCGGGCTTTTAGCTGATAGGCTTCCCTCATGCTGAAGAATCCTTGTGGTTGGTAGCCCCAACGAAGCATATCTTCCCCAGCTTGAATAGGTATTCTTCTTTTAGTCAATTCCTCTTGGAGGGGGGAACAGTCGTAATTCTCTCCGAGGTTACTGCTTATCCTGTCACTATGCCAGCATCGCCAAGTTTGCTCAGAGGGGTTTTCCTACCAATAATCCACCACTCGAGTCAGGCCCATCCTTGTTGTTTGGGAGTAGATATTACGGGCCCATTCCTCAGTGCTTAGGACAGGCCATTGCTGCCAAGAATCCTGCCAGAACAGAGCCATTTTCCCATCTCCTATTTCCCAGAAAGCATGTTGAGTAACCAACTGTCTATTTTGCTTGGCTGCTGTCCAGATTAGAGAGCCTGTGTTGTCTCCATTCCATCTGATGAGGTTTTTTTCTGCTATAGTGGCGGTGTATTTCTTCCTCCATAGTCTGGCCCAAAGATCTCCAGGGTATTTTAGCCAGCGCCACCAAATTTTGGCACTGAGAACCTTGTTCATAATAGAGGGATCCCTTACCCCCAATCCTCCTTGTAGTTTGGGAAGATAGAGTTTTTCCCAGCTAACTAAAGCTATTTTCTTCTCCTTATTGAGGCCCTGCCAGATGAAATTCCTTTGAAGATTTTTGAGGTGGGTGAGTACGAATTTAGGGGCAGCTAGCGCTGAAAAAGCATAGATCGGGAGAGCTTGAAGAACAACTTTGAGCAGAATTAAATGACTTGGAAAGTTCAAGTCTCTAAAGTTCCAGGAGGATAATCTTTTGGAGAACGAGGTGAGGAGGTGCTCCCAGGAGGAGTTTCTGAGGGCCTTGTCAATTAAGGGTAAGCCAAGGTATTTGGACGGAAGGGATCTTCTTGTGAAGCCGAGGAGATCTGAGATATGCCTTTGGATCGGAAAAGGCGTATTAAAAAAGAAGATTTGGGATTTGTCCTTGTTACAGTCCAGTCCAGAGGCCTCAGAGAAGGTTTGAAGAATCTCCTGGATGGAGCTGGCTTCTCGAACTGTAGGGCTGCCCATTAAGAGAATATCATCCACAAACTGACTATGCGAGAGAGGAGGCGAGATTCCATGCAGGGGTAAACCTGTCATAAGGTTCTGTTCTAAAGCAGCATGGATGGAGCGACTGAGCCCTTCGGCCATAATAATGAAGAGAAAGGGGGAGAGGGGATCGCCCTGTATGATACCTCTTGAGGGGGAGAAAGGTCTGGAGGGTACACCATTGATAAGCAAAGAGAAGAAAGCCGAAGAGGTTAGATTTATGATCCAAGTTACCCAGGTTTGGTGGAAACCAAAAGCTAGGAGCATTGCCCGCATATAATCCCAGCTTATTTTGTCAAAAGCTTTAGAGAGATCCAGCTTGAGAAGCATACCTGGGGTTTTGGTTTTCTGCAGTGAGTGAATGACTTCATGGGATAAAATGATGTTGTCCAGGATTTTCCTGCCCTCCACATATCCGGATTGTTCTGAAGAGATTAATGTTGGCAGGATTGGCTTGAGTCTTCGGGCTATCACTTTTGTAAGGAGTTTGTAAATCACATTGCACAGAGCAATTGGCCGGTATTGCGTGGCTCGGTGTGCCTGCCCCACTTTTGGAACTAAGGTAAGAAAAGTGGCATTGAGTGCTTGGAGGACTTTTCCTGTGGTTCTAGATTCCTCCAGAATTTCCCAAACTTCAGTTCTTAGCATCTGCCAGCAAGAGTGGAAGAAATCATTGGTGAAGCCATCAGGGCCCGGGGCTTTGCATTTGGGGCTATCTTGCATTGCTTGATCCACCTCCTCGAGGGTGAAGGGTCGGAGAAGGGCAGTTTTTTTCTCCTGGGTTACCAGCTTGGGTATGTTCCTAGTAACCTTGTTGATTGTTGCCTGCCTATCGCCTAGGGGCTCTGTGAGAAGATCTTGAAAATAATCAACCAAGTTTGTTTCCAAGTCAGCATGAGAGTGGAGTGTGTCTCCTGCATCCGATACCATATGTGTGATCCTGTTGCAATGCCTTCTCTGGATGACTGTTCGGTGGAAGAATTTGGTGTTGTGTTCTCCCTCCTTAAGACATTGAATTCGTGACTTCTGTCTCCATAGTATCTCTTCCTGTCTTTTTCTTTCTGCTATTTGTTGGGCTAACTCGAGTTCATGGGATTTTAGCTCATCCGTGAGTACCTGCTCCCGAATCTGATGTTGAAGCTCACTCATTTGTTGTGATAGTTGTTTTTGTGAGTCAAATATGTTGCCAAAAGTTTGCCTATTCCATAGCTTGAGTGTTTGCTTGAGATTCTTTAACTTCTGCTGGAAACGGTACATTTTGGAGCCTTGAGAGATCTCTGCCCGTCGCCACCAGTCCTGAATGTTTTCCTTGAAGTCTGGATGGTCTAGCCAGAACTGTTCAAATCTGAAAGGTCTCTTTCCAGGAGTTGCTGAGACATCCACCCATAATTGTATGGGCCAGTGATCAGAACCTGGGTAGTTCAGGATGGTGGAGTCCATAGCCATGCCATCCAGAATCAAAGGTTCCGACAGGAGGAAGCGATCCAATTTGCATGTGATTTGGTGTAGCCTTGTTCTTCTATTTGTCCAGGTGTGAGTGCCATTGCCGGTTTCCATATCTATGAGATTGAGGTCATCTATCAGAATGTTGAAAGAACTGGAGTCTTGATCCAAGCGCCTTGATCCTCCTTTTTTCTCCTCGAGGCTGCGAATGATGTTAAAATCGCCCCCAATAGTCCATATATCATATGTGGTAAGGCTAGATAGATAACGCTGACTGCTAAGGAAGGCCTATTTGTCCCTTGGATTGGCTGGTCCATATACATTGGTTAGGTGGCCAGGCTTGTCAGAGCCGATGAGTCTGTACTCTGCTGTTATGGACCATTTGGTGGTGTAGAAATTTTCCATTACAACCATGTTGGTGTTCCAGAGGATGGCCACACCTCCGTCTGTACCTGTAGCATCAATCGAGACCACTCTCCCCTGTCGCCAGTAGTAAGGAAGTAGTCGGTCAATGTCCTTCGAGGTGCATTTTGTTTCCTGTATCATCAGAACGTCTGGGTTTTCCGCTATAATCAGTTCTCGTAGCATATTTTGCTTGATACGTCCATTAAGGCCTCTGATATTCCATGAGATAAACTTCATGATGATGGAGGGGGTGGGAGAGGAGGGAAGCTGTCCGAGATCAGGTGGATCTGCCCTGAGTTTACCATAAAGTTCCCTTTATTCTGTATGAGCTTGTTTGTGGATTTTCTTCCTCTTTTCTTTTCTTCCTTTTGGTTTTTTCTTGAGTTTTTGGTCTGGTTTCCCTGGATTCCCAAGGATTTACTAGCTCTGGATGAAGACCTTGCAAAGGAATTGAGAAATACCTTGTGCACCTTCCTTAATTGATCTCTAGGTATGGTGTAGAGCTTATGATGTCGGTAGGCATGTTCAAGGTGTTCCAGATCCACTCCAGCAAGGTCCTGTTCCTCTATCTCCATTTCCTCGTCTACGTCTTCTAGCTCTGGCATGGCTGGTGATTCCTGGTCCAAGCCCGAGGGGGATGGGTCTTGGTTGTTATTCTTGGAGATTTTCCCAGGGGAATGGTTCTCAATCTGGGGTTGATTGTTTGGAGGAGGTGCATTCATATTTGTGGGGGTTACTGTGTTCTCTGGTTTATCTTGTAAAATTGCGAATTTATTGCTAGTGGAAGGGTCTTTGTTTACCTGGGCAGTGTGCTTCCTTCCTCCCTGTCGTCTTTTGTCTGCCTGCTGCATGAATCCTTCATTGTCCTTGCCGCCTTTTGAGTTTCCTTCTTTGTTGATCTGGTTGAGAGGGCATTCTCTAAAGAGGTGACCATGTTCGTGGCATTTTCTGCATCGGAAGGGTATGTGTTCATAGTCGATGGTCTGAGACCAGTCTTCGTCATGATATTCCAGAGTGATTGATCCCGGGAGCGGCTTGGCTATGTTTAGGTACACACATATGCGTGCATATGATGTATAATGCCTTTGCTTAGTGGCCTCAGAAGACTTGACATATATGCCGATGGTATTGCCAATACCTGCAAGGACCTCTTCCAGCCAAAATTCCTGAGGCAGAGAGTATAGTCGGATCCAGACCGGTGCATGTGCAAAGTCTTCTTTCTCTGGGCTGAATTTTTCTGTCCAGAATCTCAGAAAAAGTCCAGCGGAGTTATAGAAGTATGGCCCTCCATCGAAGATGCAGTTCCGATCTTCTAGATTGTGAAAGATTATTGTGAAGAAGCCCTTTGAGCCCAGTTGTAAATCATAGTGGCCTTTTGGTTTCCACCAATACTGTATCCATTTGACAAGGTCTCGCTCATAGGGCCAAAGCCCTAATAACTTCCCTACTAAGGCGTTATCTCGCATGTATTGCTTCTGCTCTTCAATACAGGGTGAGCATACCACATATTTTGGGGCTTGCGGTGCCTGTGGGATGCATTTCCCCGGCACCCATGGGGTCGAACCTCTTGCAACGACTTTTTCCTTGGCTGAATCGATGTCCATGTCTCTGTCTTTGAAGGTTCCCTCTGCCAGAAGCTGCGCGCGCATTTTAGGAGGCGTTTCAAATGTCGGCCGCTTAGTTCCAGTATCAGAGGTTGCATTGGCCGTGATCTGGCTGTAGGTGACTCTAGGTGGTTCTCCTTCCCTTCGATTCGGGGGCCCCTGCGGGGCTGCCATTGTGCGGGCTCAGTTTGCGGCGGCCGTGGTGATCAAAAACCCTAGTTGCAGAGCGGAGAAGCTCAAATATTGTTCTCTAAAGTCCTCGGTTTTAATTAACTATACTTGATAAACCCTATGCAACTATTTAACTAGGGTTGTTACATACACCCACCCTTCAGGAAACTTCATCCTGAAGTTAAGGTATTTTAGGATACAAGGGAAAAGAAACATGGTTCACACATTCATAACAAATAATCGTCATTATTAGTAAGTAAGCCAAGAAACTCATTCATACTAGTGTACATGCGCAAGAAATGCATGTGTAGCTAGTACATACAAGTCTCGTTCATGTA
>ML811662.1:54972-65180 GCA_009831015.1 Picea engelmannii | reverse complement strand
CAAATGAAACATCATAATAAACATATCAACCCAAAAGCACACTCCCTGACTCAGTCCGGAGTCCAAGGGGGTTCTACCAATGCCTCTGCATCCTCAAGGTCAAAAACCCTACACACTCAATCAAACTGAGTCAATAGCACCCGTCTACATCAAATAGTAGCACATCATGTCATCTGTCAATCACATCATAATCAAATATAATAGGTCTAACGTCAAAAAGGGTCCAGATCACTTGCGAGCAAGTGTCCTCAAATAATAAGTGTTCTCAATGCGCCAGAGCGAGATGTTACAGACTACCTACTGGGTATTGGCGAGTTGTATCATAGGGCCCTGAGGGGGCAGGAGTTGGAGGTAGACCGACTCACTCGAGAGTTGGAGAGCACTCGAGGATTCTTGAGAGGCACACAGACCACCCTTCAAGAATCAGAGTCTATATCAGATGGGTATCTTGAGGAGATTCATCAGAGATCCACTTCATCTGTCTTAGTGGATAGTCAGATGTATCAGTCAGTCACATTGACAGAGGATGTTGATGATCTAGTAGAGGAGCACCAGTCGATGAGGGACACTTCCATTTGTGTCTTTGGAGTGGTTGATCTCCATATAGATATTGATCCAGCTGTATGCCTAGTATCTTTGATGCAGCATGAGTTTGCGGGAGATGACATGAGTATGTCAGAGCATACCATGATGAGTGATAGCTCACAGAGAGATGTTGAGGTGTATGGTGGAATTCGGAGGGGTATAGTGCCTTGCAGGGAGGAGACACACTCAGGGGAGTATGTAGATGTCACTCCTCTGCAGCAACACATAGTTGTGGGACATCACCTTCACCATTTCAACAATTGCATGGTAGATGAGAGATGGAGTTTGGTTGACCAGCAGTTGGAGGGGTTACTTCTGTTTGTACTGGATGGTTGGGACTAGGTGATGACCACAGGAGAGCATCTTTCATGGATATCGATGGACGATCTTTTGGTCGAATCATTGGGATTGACCAAAGCATGTGACACCTCCCAATCCTACAGTCAGCTGCAGATGTTTCTATTAGCCTATATTGACTCTTTTATCATAGACAGCAGCATGAGGAGGGATAGGCCATGGATGGGAGCATGGAGAGTGAGTAGGCCGAGACTATATGACAGGAGTACTTTTACGACATACAGCAGGTCAGAGGTGGACCGTGTTAGACAGACAGTTGAGACTTGGTGTGTGATGGTGAGCATCATAGACCTGGTGATGATAGATGAGCACAGTGGGCTTCTGATAGTGATCATCCTAGCACAGGAGAAGCTAGCAGAGACTGGAAGTGATAAACTTCCAAGTTTTCCATGGGATCCAGGAGTTCACTTGGTTAGCAGGATGTTTCACTACATGATGACCCAGGTGGCGCCAAAGAGCCACACACTCAACCTTGGGTTGGTTTGGAGTGGGTCGGTAGGTACTTGTCCTATGGGGCGAGACCTTTTCTTCCTCTTGATCATCATGATAGGGCATGGAGACGTTTGGACAGGTACTTCTTCTATAGAGGTGTCTATGCCGATACAGTTTCTGGGCAGCAGGTTCGGTGGTCACAGGTATTTCAGCTTGAGGATCTCGGTGAGGAGGATCCTTTATGTATGCAGGGGAAAGACAGTCGTGGACAAAGTAGTGCAGTGTCAGCAGGAGTATTGTTGACAAAGGTTAGCATGGGACCCAGGGATTGCAGGATTGAGTAGTTCATTGACCGACATGGGAGAGTGGACCATTGCAGAGGGAAAGTTAATTTAACTTTCCATTTAGCACAGCGCGTGAGGGTGCCTCATGGAGATGTTGTAGTACCTCATTCTGGCATCATCAGGTGCAGTTGATGGAGATCGTGTGGATCTTGGTAGAGATTTGGAGGATGGACTCATTCCGAGATGAGGCCATGGGTCAGGTGCAGGAGGTTCATATGGTTGATATCTTCCAGGACTATTCTTCACAGAGTATTGCAGTTCACTTCCTGATATGGGATCCAGGGGGTGGAGTGTGTTATTGTTCATTGTTTGATGGGTTCTACTATGTATCCCACAGGTGAACATGGGATCCTGGTATTTTACTTCAGGGGATTTGGGTATTTCTTGAGGACAAGCAATTTTCTAGCAGGGAGGACTGTAATGTCCCCACTTTGGGACATCATCATAGGGCAGAGATTTATGATGACCAGAGTAGCCAGATGGGTGCTAGAGTGAGTACAAGGGTATTTGAGAGGCATTGTGGGGTCCAAATTGCATTTATGATCATATTCCATCATTATGAGCCATTCTTCACAGGTTGGCTTTGGTTTCGTTGCATTCCGACGATTTCCATGATTTTGACTATTTTGAGCTATAAGTCAATGGAATTCAGTGAAGAGGTCATTTTGGGCACATTACTTGGAGGAACCTCTCAGTGTAATAACTCATTAGAATCGAGAGGAGAAACACTACAGTATGGGATGGCTAGAAGTGACTTTCAGTGGCCAGGGAAGCCATAAGGAGAGATAAGGAGCTTTTCAAAGGTAAAAAGGTTAATTAATTAATTAAAGTGATTTAATTAATTAATTAATTATTAATAAAATGAAAGTCACTTTGGATGGACAAGGTGAGACAAAAAGTATAAAGGAAAGGTAAGGGCCTCTTCTCATTGATTCATGTATGATCTTATTTTGATTTCTGGCTTCTAGCTAGTGAGCCCAATATTGGGGGTTTTGAGGGTTTTGACATAACAAACCCTAGAGGACGATTCGGTGGTGAAAGATTCCACCTATCTTGTCCCAAGATTGGTATCGAAGATGAAATACTCTCCCACACCATTATAGTTCCATATCTACTCAGTTGTAGGAGGATTCTACATCAATTTCATGTGCAGATAGAGAGAGGGTGCACCAGTTGAGGGATTCCAGCAAGAGGGGCGCACCATCTTTGGAGAGAGATTCGTTGTAGGAGATTGGCAAAGCCGTTGAGGATTCTATCACTTGGGTTTTCATTGTAGGGCCTTGGACATCAGATCTAGTGCTTTCTGAGACAATTTTATGGCTCAGATTATTTCTTGAGAAGTGGGGCGAATTGAAGAGAAGGAGGGCATTTTTTAGATCCAGATCTAGTCCGTTTGGAGGGGTTACACTTCATATATGAACCTGAGACTTTACCTAGTGACTTGCAATGTCCCGATCTATATTTATGGAGAGTTTCAGAGCATTTGGAGGCCTCCTTCAGTAGGGCCGAATGATCTAGGGTTTCAGTCATCCAGTGGGGTGCACCATTCAGTGGGGGATTTCAGATCTACAGAGATTGAGAGGGATATTGGAGATTCGGTCACCTGGGTTGTTCTTACCATCACCCGATCTATCAGTTGACATATTTATTAGGGTTATTGGACACTTTTGGCAGCAGGGCCGAATTATCTAGGGTTTCAGTCATCTAGTGGGGTGCACCATTCACTAGGGGATGTCAGATCTACAGAGATTGAGAGGGATCTTGGAGATTCGGTCACCTGGGTTTTTCTTACCATCACTTGATATATCAGTTAGCATATTTATTAGGGTTATTGGACACTTTTGGCAGCAGGGTCGAGTTATTGAGGGTTGCAGCCTTCTATTGGAGTGTGGAATTCTTCAGCTGGAGAGTTTGGCATTCAGATCTACTTGTATTGATCTTCATTTCTCATTCAACCTTTGGAGGCATCTTTTGTATTAGTGGGAGCATTTTGTATCAGCTCTTATCTATTGTCTATCTTCTTGGCCATATGTTGAGCATTCCAGATCAACATCTTCATTGTAGCAGATTTCTCTATTTTATGAATAAAGAAGAATATAGATGTTTTGGCTTGTCTATCTTATTGCATATGGTTGAGGTATGTTCCATGGTTATCTCTTTCTGTTATTTTCTGCATACACACATATAAACACATCTAAAAGGTAGATCAGCAAAGTGTTTGACGAAATACCTCACTCAGAAAAAGTTTTAAAAAGACACCAAAACAATGATGATCCTTGCATAATGGCTTGGGATCATTACAGAAGTCCTTTTCCATATCCAACACTCATAGAATTGGAACACTAGTTAGTAACCTCTCAAGCTCAATGAATGCACTATCACATCCTTCCGTCCATTCATACATGATCCCCTTGCACTACAAAGTGGTGATGGGTTTCGCTATTTTTGAGAATCCTTCCACAAATCTTTGATAATAACCTGCTAGCCCCATGAAGTTTCTCACCTCATGGGCATTTTTCGGCACTGGGCACTCCATAATGGCCTTTACCTTTTCTAGGTCCATAGAGATTCCTTCACCAGAAATGATATGACCTAAATAGTGAATCTCTTTCTGAAAGAAGGAACATTTCGACAACTTCCCATACAATTTGTTCTCTCTAAGATAGGAAAACACCACTCGTAAGTGTTCCTCATGTTCTCTTTCATTTTTGTAATAGATGAGGATGTCATCTAGAAAGACTTGTACAAAACTATCTAAGTACTTCCAGAATATGTCATTCATGAGGCTCATGAATACTGCTGGCACATTGTTCAATCCGAAAGGTACTACGACAAACTCGTAATTCCCAAACCGAGTTTGAAAGGCAGTTTTTGGGATATCGCCTTCCCTAATCCTTAACTGATGATACCCTGATCACAAATCCATCTTTGAGAATACCATTTCTCCTTTCATCTAATTAAAGAGTTCATCTATTCACGACATTGGGTACCTATTTTTCACTATAGCATGGTTCAAGTCCCTGTAATCTATACACAGTCGTAAGGATCCATCCTTCTTCTTTACAAAAATTACTGGTGCACCCCAAGGTGAAACACTGGGCCTTATTAGCCCTAAGTCCAGTAACTCTTTCAACTGCATTTGCAACTCACAAAGTTTTGATGCTGTCATCCGATACAGAGTCTTGGAAATTGGTTCTACACCAAGTTTTAGCTCAATAGGAAAATCAAGTTACCTCTCAGAAGGTAACCTTGGTAACTCGTTCAGAAAAACATCCTTAAATTCTGACAATACCGGGTATTGATCTAATGAGGGTCCCTTCCTTTCATTCACTGCTTCCACTACATATAGTCGACACCCTTTCCTCAAGCATCACTTAACCTTCATAGTTGAGATAAAGTGTAATGACACCCTTCTCCGTACACCCTAGATCTCCACTGGCCTTCCTTCATCGTCTACACAAAGCACCATTTTTGCGAAACAATCTACCAAAGCTCGATGAGATTCTAACCAATCCATTCCAATGATTAGGTTGTACACCTCGAGAGCAGTGACGTATACCTTCAACTTGGTAACACACATTCCCAGGTTTACTATACAATTATCAATGTTAGGTCATACCACTTGTTTTTCCCTCGAAGCCATCTCGACTTGTTTAAAGTTATCGTGCTCGTAGGCTGCCAACCCACTCTTTTCTAATGCAGATGGTGAAATGAAACTATCTGTCGCACCAAAATCAAATAAAATCTTAACATTGATATGATTTAGCGTACCTAATGACTCCACCACCATGGATTGATGTTCAGCTTGGCGATTATTAACCGTTGCGTAAATATGGTGGTTGCTACTTGCTCTTTCCATCGGGGCCTTTCCTTCTCTATGCACAAGTTCTAATTGTAACTCTGGGCAGTCACGCTGGTAATGGGGTCCTCCACATCCCCAACATGTAACACAAGATTGAACATGCACACTGTTATGTGACTGTCTCTGAAATGAGTTCCTTCCCCTGGAACCCCTTCCCCTACTAGTTGCTCCCTGAGATGGCCTTGGACTTTCCTGCATCGTTGGTGATGAACGAGATGCTACACTCCCTGCCATTGAAATCCCTACAACTATTGTCCTTGGTGTGAATTTGTTACCATATGGAGGTGGCCTTGAGCCCCCTCCCCTGGAAAATGTCCTAGGGGCCTTCCCCATGAACCTAAAATGATACAAAAAGGCCGGTCTCGTACCTCCGGTTAAGTTCATGTGTTCCTCCGCATAAGGCGCATTTTCCACAGCTTCCACTACTGAAGATGGTTTCCACATCCATACCATAGCCCTTATCTTAGGGTTCAAACCTTAGACAAAGCATTATGCCTGTCGTTGGTCATTATCCATATATGAAACATACTTGACCAATTCCATAAACCTAATCTCATATTCTTCTACGGTCCTATTTCCCTGTACTAGAGCATGAAATGCTCCTACCTGTTGTTCCTCATAGTAAGCTGGCAGATATTTCCTTCGTAACCTCTCCTTGAAAAGTTCCCAAGATACGGTGTCTGGGGTAAGATACATTTGTCTTTCCAGGTTTCCCCACCAGTTCAAGGCATTGTTTCTCAACTCAAAAATTGCTATCTTCACCTTTGAGGTGGATGCATAGTCCCTTAAGGAAAAACACCTTGTCATGCCTTCCAACCATGCTTCCACGCGTTCACTGGTGCGACCCCTGGAAAACTCCGAAAGTTTGATCTTCTGTAGTTCTCTAGTGATGTCTTCGGGTGGAGGTCCTCCCCCCGAATCACTCGATGCTTCTAGATTACCCATTCCATATGGTGGGGGCTCCACTTCGATCCCTATTGGTTGACGCCCCTTTAAAGTCTCATTTATGGCCTCCAAAGAGCGCAGTATGAGAGCTAGTTCAGGCGATGGTGGTGGTAGCACTGTTAGTGTTGGCGGTGCCTGCGACGATGATCCTCTACCTCGATTCCCTCGAGTCCTAACCATCCTGTAGGATTTAACCTGCATCAACCGAAGTTGTCAGGGTGAGTTCAAGGACATTCCACATTTGCGCAACTTAACTAGAAAATAGGGTTAGGCGTAAGTTTTTTTTTATTTGTCTATAAACAAACGTTACTCTCTTTAGGGGAGGTGGCTAGCTTAGGGCTGAAGCATCTAAGCTTGATTTCTTCGCCTAATAAAACTATTGACCCTCTCCCTGGTAGTTACGCTAGCAATGTACCACACTCGCCACAGTGCATCAGATCCCTTATATGGTGCTTTCTATTATACCCCTATTCTACCCTAACTATTTCCCATAACCTGCATCAAACTCCCGCTATTCTACAAGGAATTTTAACCTGTAAATTATAAAGTTACACTATTACATTCATTAATCAAGGGGGATATATGTATTCGATTAATAATAATAGGTTTCAAACCCATTATTAAAATTAATTTTTTTATAATGTTAATACATTGTGCACAAAATGCTCCCTTGTGGGCTTGGTGCTTGGCTTTGATGGGTGGAATGGAATGGAAGGACCTGGCGCTTGGCTCGATGGTTGAGGGCATGGAACTCAGTGTTTGGTTAATATGGATAATTGGAGATTATACTTTGGGATAGTATTTTACGACTATTAATTTATTTATGTATGAATTTATTTTGTAAAAGCGATATGTGTGGCACATTGGTGTTTGGTCATTTCTTAAGGCTTGGGCTTGGTGGGTGGTCATGGGTGAAAAACCCATAGACTCCAAAACATTTCAATTTTTTTTTTTAACTTTATTTATTAATATATATATATATACACATTTTTTTTAAATATTTAAAAGAAATTTAAAAGAATTAATAATAATAATAAATTAAATAAGAGGAATTTTAAAAGAAATTAAAAATAATTAAATAATTTTTTTTTTCATTTGAAGTCGGGCATTGTGGGTGCATGAGGCCCACATGCCCTTTTCCCTAGGGTTCTCATTTACTAAAAGAAAACCCTACACGCTCAAAAAAACCAAACCCTACACGCACTCTACAACGCTCCTTACCTCCTCTGCCGCCTCTCCCTTTTTTGCAACATCGACCAAGGTTTTCTTCTCCCTCACTCTGCAATGGTTGCGTTGTGGACTCACACACAGAAGGTCTGGTGTTGTTTGGTGTTTATTTTTTTTCGAACTGCTGGGTTAGCTCGTGGGCTTGACCAACTACATCAATCGGCCCATGGGCTCTTGTGGCTTGGTGTTTTCTCTTGGATGCTCAAATAGACCCGACTTCTCCTCCTTGGTGCCTTTACTTTGCCCTCTACCTTTTAATAAATGAAACAATTAGCTACATATTGAATGAGAGCAGGCTTTTGTAATTCTTGTTAAAGTTTGCAAGAAGAGGTAAACCAACTTGGGGTTTAATCTTCGTTTTTTTTTTATCAGTTTTATTCGAGTTTAATAAGCATGTTTCCTTGAGCTCCGTGAGTTTTCTAGCCTAGGAGGTCTAGTTCAGTAGAACGAATTTAAACTCAATTAATGCAACCGGGCAATTTGAGGCAGTAGCATTTCTTATCAATTTTTTTTTAAGGATCTTCTTCCATTTATTAGTTCTTTCATGCTTTAAATGACCTTTAAGTGCATTGATTTAAGCATAGTTTGGTTATCCGGCTACTCTTGTAGAGACTTTGGGGGTTTTTTTTTGAAATCTCCTTAAAACTGACTAATTCTTGCAGTAATAAGTTAGTCAGAATATATATTCTTTATTTCTCCTATTGTAAACATTGGGTTGTGGCGCAATGGTAGCGTGTTTGACTCCAGATCAGAAGGTTGAGTTGTTAATACTATCGTGGTTGGGCCTGCGGAATATTGCGCTAGGCTGGTGTTGTATGTTGATTCCATGTGCAAGGAAACAATCCCCACAGGCTCCTCCCTCATGGCGATGGGCTGGTGTTGTATGTTGATGCCATGTGCAAGGAAACAAGCTCCACGGGCTCCTCCCTCATGGCTTAGAATTAGAATTGGCTTTGGCGCTTGATTGTGTGTCAGGCCTTACCTAATTGGAATTGCAACAATAATACTGGTGAGCTCTTTAGAATGTCACAATAGTTGATTAATACAATGGTTTTCATTGGATTTTGTAGCTTGATTGTTAGGTTTTTTTTTTTGCTGGTGCACAACACACCTCACCCTGCCCCCCGCGGGCTCCTCCTCCATGTTACCTGTGTTTGGTGCTGGCGCTCGAGCTCTGGCTTCTCAATTGTGTTTGGTGCTGGCGCTCTAGCTCTAGCTTCTCAATTGTGTTTGGCACTGACGTGCTTGGACTTTGGCTTGCATGTTGTTGCTGACCATTGGTTTCTCCTTCGGGTGGCTCGCACATGGTTTGAGCGCTGGCGCTTGGGTTTTTTTTTTGTTTATTAATAATTTTTGTGTGTGTGCAGTGTGCGGCTCCTCTGTCGTGGCTTTGTGCTTGCGTTGGGATTGTATTTGGAGCTTGGCTCGTGGAGTTTTCATGCTAAGTTTGGAAAACTAGAGATTGGGATAAATTCCCAATAAAAATTTCTATTACAGCGTGGGGTTCCTGTTGTGATGTGCGTTGGAGCTCGCGACTTTGATTTGGTCCTAGGACTCCAGTGATAGTTCATATAAATGCCACAGATATGTCTCGAGTTTGAATTCGATTAACTCCAGGCTGCTAAGTGTTGGGGAAGAGAAAACACGGTACTCTACAACAATCCACAGATGTGTAGTGGACTCAATAGGCTCCTCCTTGGCTTAGTGCATGGCGCTTGGTCTTTGACTGATGTATTGAATGCATGGCTAACTTGCGTTGTTTTGTGGCATGTGCTTGACAACTGTGGACTTTGGTGTCTAATGACTTGGTTGCTTGCGTGCTATTTCTAGACTTTGATATACACTCTCATGTTCCTAAATAGAGATTGGTTGTATGCCAATATTTTTTTTTTTGGTCTGTGAATGATTCCATGGTAGTTTCAGAGTAATTTTTTTTTTTTTTTTTTCGCTATTGTGTATATATAATCCTCTATATAAAGAAACTGGTATATATACTTTCCTAACCTTTTGTTTATAATAAAATATTGTTGAATATAACTATTGTTTATATACCTTTCATAATTTTTGGTTTAAGATAAAATATTTCTGAAGCTAATTCTTGTTAATCCTTCGTTTGTGTAGGTGAGGATTAGTAAAGGTGGTTGGAACATGGGAGTCTTCATAGGGTTTATGAGTTGTAAATAAAAGGTTTCTGGGTTGTATATTATGAGATGTTTTTAGGGAACAATCTGCACAATTATGTGGGTGGTCAAGCCCTAGGTTTCATCTTTGAAACCGGGCTCTCATACCATGTGTAATAACCTAGTTTAACACAGCCTAAAAAAGATTTGTAAATTTAAACATTAAGATTATTCAGCATAAGAAATAAGCAATTTCACTCAGCATATAAGCAACATAAATTTAAATTTATGAACTACAATCTAATAAATTACATAACAACCCCATAACTCAACAAA
>ML811662.1:32089-45751 GCA_009831015.1 Picea engelmannii | reverse complement strand
GGGGGGGGGGGGGGGGGTTCCAGAATAGTGGTAATAGGAGGGACACTTGTCACCTCTAGGTGATTTTGGACCTCCCCTCCCAATACCACTTATCACCTCAGGGGGGGTCTGGAATACCACCTTTCCTCAGAAAACCACTTTCTCCCAATTTTTTCAAAACCACCCATTTTTTGTCTGTTTGACACCTCGTCTTGCGAAGCGGATTCTGGGAAAATGGAGATGAAATTTAGAAAAACAAAAGAGGTTTTAGTTCATCATGGGCTGAAGAACAACAAAATCTCCCATTTTTTGCAAAGGTGCCACCAGTTGGGAGAATCAAAGTTGTCTTTCAACCTCATTTTTCGGATTTCTAGTTTTTCCTGTTACAGTCCCGATTTTGCGGGAGCTGTTTCAGCGAGTTGGAGACGCAATTTGAGAAATCGAAGGAGATTTTTGCTCCAGAAAATATAATATACAATAACCTCCTTCAGGTTTTGCACAGGTGTCACCGATTGGGAGAAATCAATGACTGAGTGTACCCCTATTTTTCAGCAAATTCGGCCAAATTTGCAGTTCCAGATTTTTGGGGATTTTATGCTAATCTTGGCAGAGGTGGTTGAATCCAACCTTTTGAGCCTGGGGAGAGTCTTATTTATAAATTGCAGTGATTCAAATGTATAAAGGAGGTTGATCAGTCATGGGACCATGATTGAGGTTTTGTAAAACAACTCACTGAGTCTTTTGTATTTTCATCAATTCAATAATATAGTCACAACAACTACATGATTCATGTGTCATTTTTGGTGGTGATGTTTTCCTCATTCACTGTAAATTTGTTTCCATTTTATTTATTAAGTTATTCATACTTTGAATTATGAAAATAAGTTTTAAGAACATAATTTATTGAGACATACACTCTATTTCTGGCTTTGACATAATTGTCAATGTTTTCTTCTCAATGGTTAATTTAAGGATTCTTGATTGCCTTCTTATTGCCTATTCTTCTCATCTTGCTCCTCTAAATCCAAAAATCAAATTCAAAGAATCCAACAAGAGTGCCTACCTTGCTTTTTAATGCTGTCTGTAGAATTTTTTTTTGATTGAACTTCAGGCTGTGACCCCATTACCCAATGGACCTCTTTTCTCCTGTTCCAGCCAATCATTTAAAAAAACCAAACTCTGAACCCATTAGCTAGCCTAATTGATAGAGCCGCATACCCCACAGGGTCTCTGCACCCGACCTCCCGGTCAAAAAGGATCATTCTATCTAAATTTCCTTGAGCCAAAGTGGCTCTTTCAATTCCCCTGTGGAATCTCTGCTAAAAACCTGATCCACAGGTCCTTCTTACCCAGTCATGGCCTTTGCACTCCGACCGCTGCCTCTTCCTCAACATGGAAAATATACTTTCGAGGTTTCGGGGTTTTGCAATCCTCGATGTCACAAACACTTGCTTCCTCTAATTCTCGATCTCCACTTCCCCGATATGCTATAATCTTCGATTAGCCCTCTGGGCTAGGCTCGTGGTCCACACGACCTCCTTTCACATGACTTCCATCTTACCACTTTTCAGGATTTCGAGGTTTTGGATGTGGAGATGTATGCGATCTCTTTCCCTCCAGATCCTCGACTCTCTGAATCCCTATATGATGTCACTAGGATGCCCTTCCACCGTAAAACACAATCAATGACTGTGATCGGTCACTAAAACTAATGGCTCCAGATCTCCCTCGGGGTTTCGCGACTTCAAATGTCGAAGTGCTTTTTCCCTTGACTTCCACGATCTCTCGAAATCCGATTTCCTGATATGACTCTTCTTTCGGGACTTTCTCCGAAAGTTGAGATTGTTGCCACGCGTCCTCAAAGATGGACGACTCTCGTGTGCTTTGGGGTTTTCACCTTGGAGATTCCCGATTCCCCTATTACGACGAGACGATGCCAGCTGGGCCCCGTACATAACTTACCTCCTCATCGGGATTTCAGACTTCGCGATTCCGAATTGCAAGAGTATCCTGTCCTCAGGACCTACGAAACGTCGATCCCTGACGTCTTCAGATCTTCTGACACGCGTCCCAAATGATGGACGATTCAGATCAAACCTCAGATTTTTCCAAATGAAAAGTCAAACCACTCACTTATATGAGCCTCGATGACCGAATCCCCAATATACCAATGACTCTAGATTTATGCCACCTGTCCCAACAGATGGATGGCTTTGAACTTGTCGAGATTTTCACGATGGATTTACCTGATCTCTGGTCCACAGGATTTCTGACTTCCCGAACCCCGACGCCTCAATATCCGATGCTTCTCGAGGTTTTCACTCTGCTCACGAGGATTTTAAATCTTGTGCAACTTCAGGCCAATCCAACGACTAACGGGTATCTAAGTGAGATCTGACGGCTCACGATATCCTCTTCTGTGCACTCCTCCTGTGCGTCTCCTAGACGTATAAATCAACAATCCGGATCTCTTTCTCCAGCCGATTTGAAGGCGGATGTGCCCCCTTCTGAGCTTGCACACCTTCTTCCCAACCTTGGGAGAATTCCAAGTGGTCCAAAGTCCTCGAACTTTGTCTTCTCTTCTTCTACGAACTCCTCACACTTTGAGCTTCACCGTGCGTATAAAAACGCTGACCCTCTTGAGCTTTGGGTACTCTGAACCCGTCAAAGGGTTCTGAAGCTTTTGTACTCCTTGCAGTTACGAATTTGTGCCTGAAAGAACTCACCCTCCTGAGCTTATCCTTCTTCCAAACCCTTAAAGGATTCTTCAACTCTTGCGCCCTTGCAGAGTATTCTCATGCACACACAGTGTTGTCTCTCCTGAGGTTCTCAAATTCTCAGACCCCTAAGGGATTTTATCCTTCTTCCTTCCTCTTGCAGATGGAGAATACTTGGATGCCCTCCTGGCTATCCTCTGCCTCAAGCAACTTCTTGTTGAGCCTTCAGGGTGTTCAGCAACCCTGTGAAGATCCCTCAGTGGATTCTTCCTCTAAATTCCATAACTCAAAGAGTTCTCTTCTCTTCTGTCTGCACACTTACTCAATGCCCTCCTGGCAAAGTATCTTCTCACAGAACGTCAACAGTTCTACCCTCTGTGCACTCCTTGCACCTGCTCAATTCCCACCTGGCAGAGCTCTTCAGAATCCTCAGTGATTCTGGTTCTTCTTTAACTCACAACAGATTTCTATCTCAATGCACCACTATGCATATTCTCAATACCCACTTGGCAGAGCTTCACAGAACTCCTCAGAGATTCTTTCTGCAATTGTGTTCTTCTCCCACATCCTTGCCTCCTGAGGTATTCAACAACCTCAAAGGTCTTTTCCTGAGTTGTTGATTTCAGCTATTGTGCCCACCTGTCACGTCTCTGTCTGACTCCGCAGAGTTTAGAAATGCATCCTCTGTGCACGACTATCAGAACTCGCAACGTTTTGTCACACCCTCCTAGTATGAAGCCTCAAAGACTTCTCAATCCTGAAATCAAGAACTCCTGAAAATTCCTAACATACATCTACAACATAATAGAACACTCACAGAAATTCATTCAACATAGACTTCATGCAGGAAAAATTGCTTATGTTTATATTAAAATGGAAAATGCGTGTTTTTACAAGGTGTTCCTGAGCACGGCCTGTAACAAGGTCTCGACTCTTCTCTCTTCTACTCTCTACTCGCAGATTCTCTTCTCTCCTCTCTATGCTATCTCTACTAACTACTAAAGAGATACAATACATCTTTTACATGAGGGGGCTCTTCGAGCTCTTCCCTCCAATCTACCTACCCTATTCAATTACATTGAATGGGCTATCTAGTCCGCTATCCAGATCTAGATCTCAGCCTTACAAAACATTAAAGGATTATCCATTCTACGCCTGCACAAAGGCACGGCTCTATGGCTCAACAGCCTAGACATTTAATTACATTCAATTCTAAAATCAAAATGAGGACTGCGCCTCTCTCTTCAATCGCGCGATTTGAATTCGCTAACGTGGTTGGTTGGCTGGATGGCTGATGTGGAGAGATGCTCCTACATCATACTCCTCAGCTGGAAAATTCATGAGCTCCAGCTCATGAGCTTCCCATCTCCGATGTTGAAATTCTCCAGGATCCCAAATCATCCTTTGGAGCTATTCGCCCACTCCATCTTGCTGTTGTTGTTTCTACTTTTTCACTGCTTCTTACTTTCTGCTCATCCTCTCCTCGCTGGTAGTGCTTTCTGACATTAACATCAGCCTTTTGATCTCCTCGAGTGCTTCGTCCAGCTGCTCCAGTGGCTGGTGCTATTTTTGCATTCTCCCGAGTTGCAAAAAAATTCTGCAATTGGGTAGATCATCATGATCTCCCATGCTTTCTTCTTCATCTTCATCTGTGGCCTCAAGTGTCTATTATACTGCAAACTTCATCTTTGCAGTCTCTTCCTTACTGACTTTCCATTCATTCACCTTATCTGACAGCTCAACTTCTGCCAGTTCTTTTGATGGCTCTGGATTGTTCAGCCAATCCTTCAGCATCTCCAACTCCATCTCCCATGGAGTGAGAACTTTATCTTCTGTTGTCAGCTTCAGTGCTACAAATTCCTCAGCTTCCTGGCTGCATATGTTGAGCCATTTCTTAGAATGCTCATCTTCTTCTTCGTCTACTTGGGCAAATTCCAAAGTCTGCTCCGATTCTTCTTTCCTGACAGTCACAACTGACTGTTCTTTTGTTGTTGCTGCATCTGCAACACAGATTTCTGCCTCTCCTTGGGAAAGTGGTAAGAATACCTCGATTCCCCCAATCATCAGAATATCCCTCAGATCCTCCTCCTTTGTCAGCTACACCTGTTGATCCAAACTCACCTCTGAGTTTATAATATTCTCAGATAGTCTCATTTGTTCATCCCTGCCCACCTGGTAATATGGGATGTCTCTATTTCCCTCCTGGCAGTCCATAGAATCAACTAATTCCATATTTGTTTCCTTGTCCACCTAGCAAACTGGAAACCTTTCGCTACCCTCCTGGCAGTCTGTGAGATCCCGTAGCGACCTCATATCATTGCCCAGCTGGCAATGTGAAATTCCTCGGCTATCCTCCTGACAGTCTCTGAGATCCCGTAGTGATCTCAACTTGTTGCCCACCTGGCAATTGGAAATTTCCTCTCTTCCCTCATGGCAGTTCTTGAGGTCTTCAGCTGATCCCATTTCACTAAGATTTCTCCCAGTTTCTGGTTCACATATCTTAACCATTTCCTCAGGTCCATCGAGGTTTTCAACATACCTCAACCACCCTCTTAATAGCTTGCGCTTCCTTCTAGCCATCAACTCCTTGACTGGCCATTTTATCTTCATCTTCTTCATGGGCCATTCACGCATCCATCTCGACCTCTTATCCTGCCGCATCTCAATTGAAATTTCATCCAGTCTCGCGTTCATCTCAGTGAGTTCTTCATCCCATTCTGTGTCACTCATCATCTCTAGGTCCTTTATTCCAGCAAATCTACGGCCTTCAGTAGCCATATTGTTGTCTCTGTCTGCTCTCCTAGAAAACATGTTGCTGTCACTCTATACCTCGAGTGTTTCCAGCTTCCTCCTACAGTCCTACTGACTGTCTTCTCGATTGCTGCCTACCTGCAAAAAATCACCACAGAGTCTTCAGCGCTCTGTCTTCCTTTACCTCCTCGCTTCACCTGAAATATATAAGTGAAGTCCCTACTCTGATACCAAACTGATGTGTATCAGAGTTCTCTTTACCTCTTATGCCACCCTCATCTGAAATATATAGACAAGAATCAGGCTCTGATACCAAACTGACGCAGCCGCATACCTTGCAGGGTCTCTGTGCCCGACCTCCCGGTCAAAAAGGATTGTTCTATCTAAATTTCCTTGAGCTGAAGTGGCTCTTTCGATTCCCCCATGGAATCTCTGCTAAAAACCCGATCCACAGGTCCTTCTTACCCAATCACGGCCTTTGCACTCCGACCGCTACCTTTTCCTCAACAGGGAAAATATACTTTCGGGGTTTCGGAGTTTCGCAATCCTCGATGTCACAAAGACTTGCTTCCTCGAATTCTCGATCTCCACTTCCCTGATATGCTCTAATCTCCGGTTATCCCTCTGGGCTAGGCTCTTGGTCCACACGACCTCCTTTCACATGACTTCCGTCTTACCACTTTTCAGGATTTCGAGGTTTCAGATGTGGAGATGTATGCGATCTCTTGCCCTCCAGATCCCCGACTCTCTAAATCCCGATATGATGTCACTAGGATGCCCTTCCACCGTAAAACACAATCAAAGACTGTGATCGGCCACTAAAACCAATGGCTCCAGATCTCCCTCGGGGTTTCGTGACTTCAAATGCCGAAGTGATTTTGCCCTTGACTTCCCCGATCTCTCGAAATCCGATTTCCCAATATGACTCTTCTTTCAGGACTTTCTCTGAAAGTTGAGATTGTTTCCACGCGTCCTCAAAGATGGACGGCTCTCATGTGCTTCAGGGTTTTCACCTTGGAGATTCTCAATTCCCCTATTACGACGAGACGACGCTAGCTGGGCCCCGTACGTAACTTACCTCCTCATCAGGATTTCGGACTTCGCGATTCTGAATTGAAAGAGTATCATGTCCTCAGGACCTCCGAAATGTCGATCCCCGACTTCTTCAGATATTCTGACACACGTCCCAAATGATGGACGGTTCAGATCGAACCTCATATTTCGCCAAACGCAAAGTCAAACCACTCACTTATATGAGCCCCGATGACCGAATCCCCGATATATCGATGACTCTAGATTTCTGCCACCTGTCCCAACAGATGGATGGCTCTAAACTTGTCAGGATTTTCACAATGGATTTACCCGATCTTTGGTCCACGGGATTTCCGACTTCCCGAACCCCGACGCCTCAATATCCTATGATTCTTGGGGTTTTCACTCTGCTCACGAGGATTTTAAATACTGTGCAACTTCAGGCCGATCCAACGACTGATGGGTATCTAAGTGAGATCTGATGGCTCACGATCTCCTCTTCTGTGCGTTCCTCCTGTGCATCTCCTAGACGTAGAAATCAACGATCCAGATCTCTTTCTCCAGTCGATCTGACGGCGGCTATGCTCCCTCCTGAGATTACACACCTTCTTCCCAACCTTGGGAGAATTCCAAGCGGTCCAAAGGCCTCGACCTTTGTCTTCTCTTCCTCTGCGAACTCCTCACACTTTGAGCTTCACCGTGCGTATAAAAACGTTGACCCTCCTGAGCTTTGGGTACTCTGAACCTGTCAGAGGGTTCTGAAGCTTCTGCACTCCTTACAGTTACGACTCTGTGCCTGAAAGCACTCACCCTCCTAAGCTTATCCTTCTTCCAAACCCTTAAAGGATTCTTCAACTCCTACGCCCTTGCAGAGTATTCTCATGCACACACAGTGTTGTCTCTCCTGAGTTTCTCAAACGCTCAGACCCCTAAGGGATTTTATCCTTCTTCCTTCCTCCTGTAGATGGAGAATACTTGGATGCCCTCCTGGCTATCCTCTGACTCAAGCAACTTCTTGTTGAGCCTTCAAGGTGTTCAACAACCTTGTGAAGATCCCTCAGTGGATTCTTCCTCTAAATTCCATAACTCAAAGAGTTATCTTCTCTTCTGTCTGCACACTTACTCAATGCCCTCCTGGCAGAGTATCTTCTCACAGAACGTCAACAGTTCTACCCTATGTGCACTCCTTGCACCTGCTCAACGCCCACCTGGCAGAGCTCTTCAGAATCCTCAGTGATTCTGGTTCTTCTTGAACTCACAACAGAGTTCTATCTCAATGCACCACTGTGCATATGCTCAATGCCCACTTGGCAGAGCTTCACAGAACTCCTCAGAGATTCTGTTTGCAACTCTTTTCTTCTCCCACGGCCTTTCCTCCTGAGGTATTCAGCAACCTCAAAGGTCTTTTCCCAAGTTTTTGATTTCAGCTATTGTACCCACCTGGCACATCTCTGTCTGACTCCGCAGAGTTCAGAAATGCATCCTCTGTGCACGACTATCAGAACCCACAGCGTTCTGTCACACCCTCCTGGTATGAAGCCTCAAAGACTTCTCAATCCTGAAATCAAGAACTCTTGCAAATTCCTAACATACATCTACAACATAATAGAACACTCATAGACATTCATTCAACATAGACTTCATGCAGGAAAAATTGCTTCTGTTTATATTAAAATGGAAAATGCATGTTTTTACAAGGTGTTCCTGAGCACGGCCTGTAACAAGGTCTCGACTCTTCTCTCTTCTACTCTCTACTCATAGATTCTATTCTCTCCTCTTTATGCTAGCTCTACTAACTACTAAAGATATACAATACATATTTTACATGAGGGGGCTCTTTGAGCTCTTCCCTCCAATCTACCTACCCTATTCAATTACATTGAATGAGTTGTCTAGTCTGCTATTCGGATATAGATCTCAGCCTTACAAAACATTAAAGGCCTATCTATTCTATGCCTACACAAAGGCATGAATCTATGGCTCAACAACCTAGACCTTTAATTACATTCAATTCTAAAATCAAAATGAGGACTGTGCCTCTCTCTTCAATCACGCGATTTGAATTCGCTAACGTAGCTGGCTGGCTGATGTGGAGAGATGCTCCTGCATCACTAATATCTATTTAAACAAATCTATATCACACAAAGATATCCCTCTCTAAGTCTTGGAGGGCTAGATCGAAGACTCGAAGTGGTTTTGATGTTGCCTCTGTGACTGCCTCCATAGCCTTGGGCAAATTACAGAGTGCTAACAGAATGGCGACCATACTAGGTAAATTTCTCCGGTAGTACACTTCAAAGTTCCAGATCTGATCACTGATGGTGGACAGTGACCAGACACAAGAAGTCTAACATCATTCACCTGGTGACTCCAAATTAGCTCCAGACAATGCCAACTCAAAGAATCCACTGGAGGAAGAACCTAAAGCATGGCCAAGCAGCCTAGAAAGACCAGGTACTCAAGCTCAAATTGCATTCAAGACGTCTTTGGTTTTATATGTAATTATGTTCTATATTATTCTAAGCCTGATCAAAAGTATATTGCTGAAGTTTATATTGATCATCTACAAATTAATGAGCCTCAAGAGATCCGATCCCCAATTGTAGATTATGTACATACTCATAAACCTATGCACATCCTAGATGCACCTATAGGAGTCCTAGTGAGACATAAGCCTCATGCTTTATCTCCTAGTCTTGCTAAAGCTCCATATGGTTGTAAGCCTCTTGCTTCACCTCCTGTACCTACCAAAATCCCATACAGATACAAGCCCCTATATTTTTATCCTACCCTCCATTAATTCCCTGCAAATTACACCAATAATCTGCCCAGGTTTGATAGAGAGAATACCAATATTACTGCTGAAAAGCATATCCAAAGTATTGAGGATTTTCTTGATATATTTGTGGTAGAATATGATGATGTCTACATTATAATGTTTTCCCTATCATTGGGAGATAAAGTCAAGAACTGGTTTTAAAATCTCCCAGCTGCAAGCATTAACAATTTCCATCAATTTGTGCAAGTTTTCCTAGATCTATGGGTGATCATGAGAAATGTCTTTCTCATCCTGGAAGAGTATGACAATTTGAAAATACATCGAGGGGAAAAAATACAACAATTTTCAACAAGGTTCAATAAGGTATATCATGCAATTTCTGTTGATATAAGGCCACCCCCAGGATCATCCCACTTGCATTTTCCAGATGCCTTTGATCCTGAGATGGCATTCCAATTAAGAGAAAGGAACACTGCAACTCTCGAAGAAATGAAAAATGTTGCAGTTGATGTGGAGACCAACTTGTTGATCAAAAGGTTAAAGGTAAAGAACAAAGAAAAGGAGCAGTTGCAATCTTCAGAAGCTAAAGTAGACATTTTGGCCAACACCATGGAAGAGATGATGCAGAAGAATAGCATAAGAGAAAAGCTTGATGTTCAAAGACATCATGTTCCATTGATCTCAGAGAAAGACAAGGTCATTGTTCCCAAAATTTTTGTAGCTCACCCTTGGTACCATGGTTTGGATAATGATTATGTCATGTATTTAATTCACGATGTAGCCGAAGATGAAGCTCCATCTCAACTTGCAGAGGAACAACCAACTGATATGATGTGCATGTTTGATGACATTCCTTACTTGGACAATCTACCCAATTGTGATCAATATGATGATGATCATGAGGCTTAAATAGATGTGGACTGTTCAAAGAAATCAACAACATATGATTTGAAGGAGGAAGATGCAGAAAATTTTCAAGAAAATGCAAACTGCATGCCCCTATGTTTTTCCTCACTCCTGAGAAAACATTGCCAGTAGATTATAAACAGTAAGAAAGAGGAATGTTGTAATGCATCTGTTGAAGAGGACAAGAGTGACACAGAATCTGATCCATAGGTGCAACCCTTGAGCATTTTTGAAGTTCAAACCTCAGATGAAGTCATGAAGCCCGAAACATGTGAGGAGATGATCCATCTGGATTCATTGCCTCTATGCTTTAATTCATTTCAAATTTTGAGGGGGAATCTTGGTCAGATTCAAGTTGAAAGTCATAATGTAAGCCATGAAGAACCAGTAAATCCAATGCCAACATTATCTAAATCATTTTATGATCCTATAGATGATATTCTGGATAATGTGTGTTTTCAAAGTCAGTTTTCATTTATCCCCAATGTTTTCAAAAATTGTTATGATATGAATATGATCAGACATTCAGCTACAGGGGTGTGTTCAGCAGAAGCATCATTTCAGAACCCATCAGAAAAGTTGCATCCATGTCAGGAAGTGCATGAGGATACAAATAGCACAACCATAGCATCAAATCATGAAGTTGAGTTGGTTAAGTTTGAATATCAAGGAACAGGTCAGTTATACCTTGATCCTATAGCCACCTATATGGAGAAATTGTTCACTGGAGAGCCCCAATATATCCCTGGAATTACTTTGGTTCTTTGGGATTGTCGAGGTCTCTGTTGTAAAAATCAATCATGTTTTTAGTAGTGGCTATTACACTTTGCAGTTTTGAATCTATGGGCAAAAGGTCAGACTGCCTTTTTTACTGTGCTAACAAGCAGTCAAGCAGTCCACTGGTCTCAATAGCTACTTGATTGGCTTCAGTGGAATTTTTGTATTATTTGATTTAGCATGATTTTCAGCAGTATAGGGTAGGTAGGAGAATGTGAATAAGATCATCATTCTGAGCATCTCTTTTTCAGCAGTGTTCATTTTGATTTGGTTTCAGTTGCAAGATCAAAATAGGTACAGGTTGCAGAATAAGATTTTGGGATCGGCCCAAAGAATAAAGCAGTGATCTCTAGGTTCACAATTCAATGGTTCTTGACACCTCCCAAAAGAGCTTCCATCCCCAAGTGGAGCCACTATTATAACCCTATAATTCATAGGATTATTTGTTGACTGGAAAATTTTCACTCTGGATGTATTTTGGCTTGCAAATAATATTTCATTTCTGCAAATTATTTTCAAGGAAAGGAAAAGAAAATTCATGATTGTTGACGTTGAGTGGTGTTTCCTAGCCCCATGGAGACAAAATAAAGGGAAGCAGTGCACAAAACCCACAAAAAGAACTAATCCTGAGTTTTTGTTGCATTCACGCCTGAAGAATAAAGAACATGCTTAGATCAACGGTCAATCTAGCGACGCTTAGATCAACGACTAACAGTGGATTCTAGACCCCCTCGATTGTTCTGCTTTTAATGGCATGGGGGGGTCCGAAATGGTGACTAACAAGTGCACACATATCTACGATCATCATGACAGTGCGCAGATGGATGGTCTACAGGTGATTTCAAACCCCCTCGACCATTCTACCTTTAACAGTGGGGGGGTGGGGGTGTCCAGAATGAGGCGATTTTTCTGGCAGGCCCTGTCCCAACGTGTCATCCACCCATTGCATCAGACCTCATCCACTCCATGCTACATCCTTCATCCATGATGTGCCCTCACTCCCTTGTCCTTTTGTCCAGTCGACTACATCCCGCTTGACCACCCATCCATGCATAAACCAAACTTAGGTTAAAAAGAGACTCAATAGGTTAATAATGTTAGTGATAAAATTTAGTATATGTAACATCCCGCTCTGGCGCACTGAGAAAACTTATTATTTGAGGACACTTGCTCGCAAGTGATCTGGACTTTTATGATGTTAGACCATTTGTACTTGATTATGATGCGATTGACAGATGACATGATGTGTTACTATTTGATGTCGACAGATGCTATTGACTCGGTTTTATTGAGTGTGCAGGGTTTCAGACCTTGAGGATGCAGAGGCATCGGTGGAACCCCCTTGGACTCTGGATTGAGTCAGGGAGTGTCCTATTTGGGTTGTTATGTTTACTATGATGTTTCATTTGATTTGATGATTTGATGTTGACATTTCTGACATGATTGTTGATGATGTAGGATGACGATAGCTTGCCGACCAGACTCACATATGGAGTAAAGGGGCCACACACGATTTGCAGAGAGGTTGAGGGAGAGGGGTGGACAGCAGCCCTGCCACCGCCTACTAGCACTCCCGTCGTGGCTCGAGCTGTAGGTTAACGATTACCTAGTTCGAGAGGATCCACGATGTCGTGAGGGTAGACTGCGACAGTCGCTCACGATGATTCTAAGGGGCGCACAATAAGGTGGGGGCCTTATTCCTTAGAACCCTTAGTCTCCTACAAGTTCACCTGGCGGAGTATTGACTCCAGGGGTTATAGATGTCTACCAATCAGTCCAGTTGGCGAGTGGCACCCTTGGAGCACGTGGTGCATCCTAAAGGGCACGTCGCACAAAAGAAACTCCGTTGGCGAGTGGCACCCTTGGAGCACGTGGTGCATCCTGAAGGGCACGTCGCACAAAAGAAATTCAAAGAGGCAAATGGCACCCTTGAAGCATGTGGTGCATCCTGAAGGGCACATCGCAAGAATGTGGAGAAAGGAGTCAGCCTAAATAGCCCTAAGACCTCAACACCTGAATAAATCCCTAAAACAATTCCCCTAACCTGGCGTCGCCAGTTCAAAAATTTGAGCCCTATGTCAAAAAAAAAACACAATTCAAGAGTATACATTAAATATTAATTACCCCTATGATGATTTGCAACCTCCACCTAATCCGAGGAGTTTCCTTCCTTAATTAAATACATAAAACAACTCCTTCATTAATTGAATTCCTAAAGTATTTCCTTAATTAATTGCGTACCTAAGGCCTTTCCTCATTCCCTGTAATAAGTTTGATAATTCATCTTTTAGGAAGGTACTACTTCACCCTAACATGATAATCGAAGCTTAACCATCTCCTAATGACAATGCCAGGATATTCTATCTCACAGTAGCTCTGCCATGCAAATAACATTAGAAATGTATTCCCTGCTAAGCTAGCTCTAACAATAACAATACAGGTGCTAATAATAATATTAAACAAAAAAAAAACAAAAAAACCCACTTAAGCTAATGTGAGTCTTCCTAAAGTTTGTAGGGTAAAATAAAGAGATTAAATAAATTAATTCAATTAGGGGGTTGTAAATTTGAAAAGAGGAAATTAATTAGTTAACTAAAGGGAGTTTAAAAGAAAATATATATATATTATGAAATTAAAAACAAAACAAAAATATATATATATATATATATATATGAAAAGATGCTTAGGCGCATTTACCTTTTGAGTTTTCAAAAAAAAGAA
>ML811661.1:238271-285737 GCA_009831015.1 Picea engelmannii | reverse complement strand
GCTTACTACGGGTATCAAGTCACCAGGTATTTGTACACCGAGACTGATATTGTATTGGGGAGGCCGATAGAGCAATCTGTTTGGATTGGGTTTATTGCGGTCTGCACAGATGTTCAACAAATACGAAGAGCGGGCCGGAGAGACATAATAATAGCGTGAAGAGGAACCCAAACATCTCAGGAATGGATACAAGATATCACAGATTTTTTAGTTCCTGCTCGATTATCCACTAGTAATCGTCTAAAGGACAACTGCGTCCGAGTAGAGAAAGGATTTCTAAACTGCTATATTTCCACAGGAGATACTGTTAGTTCAGAAATTATAAGACTCTTAGATGACTACAAGGATGAAGCTTTGAGTGTTACTTTGACAGGGCACAGTTTAGGAGCTGCTCTCGCAACCTTAAGCTCATATGACGTTAAACAAATTCTGAAGGTACATTCACCAGCACGCCCTATACCTGTTACTGTGTTTGCATTCGCATCTCCGCGAGTAGGGAATAGAGCATTCGCCCTGCGAATGGAAGAGCTTGGTGTTAAGGTGCTGCGGTTAGTGAATAAGAACGACATTGTTCCAAAATTTCCAGGGCTTCTTGTGAACGAGGGTTCATGGGGATGGTTCACAAAAATGTTCGATTGGCTTCCTTGGACATACTTTCATGTGGGAGTCCAAATTCTTTTGGACAACAATGACTCTCCACTTCTGAAATATACCCGCAATCTTGTTAACGCCCACAATTTAGAGGTTCATCTTCATCTGATCGATGGTTATATGGGAGAGGGTAAACCTTTCAGATCTTCGGGAAGAGACCCTGCTCTTGTCAATAAGAAGTGCGACTTACTGATAGAAGACCTCGGCATTCGTCCTCATTGGTTCCAGCAGCTAAGCCAACAGGAAGATCAAATTTGTAAGGCTGTATATGGTTGATTCAATTCCCGGAAACCCATGCCGTGTCTTAACATGAAGAAGAATTCGTGTAATACTGTTTCGAGATACATATGGCCTTTATTAACTGTATTTATCATGAATAAGGTTGTCAGCAGATCAAGTCATCTATGAGCGTAAAAGTAGTTAGCTTATTATGCAAACCAAACGCTTTCCCATCATCTGTTAGCATAAAAGTAGTTAGTTGATTATCCAAATCATGCGCATTCCAATATTGTGAGGGCATAGGAATCTCCACATCAATACATCCTTCCTATCCGATGAGTATCCATTGAAGTAACTTAGATTGGAATTTGGCAGTATCCATCGAAGTAACTACATTGGAATTTGGCAGCTTGTTATAAGATAAGTTAAAGTTGTATGATAAACCATATGGATTTTCCAACAGAGTAACCATAAATGTTGTATATTTTGTGACTTACATTATTGAATTTAGAAGTATTTAGATATAATAGTATATGTCATAATGAAGGCATTACTAGTATTCATTACTAGTTACAACTTTAATTTAATTTAAAAATATTAAATTTACAAAAGAAATATATATATATGCATGAGTTAATAACTAGTTTATGTTATTGATAAAAATATTAAGAAAGATGAGATTTTGTGAATATATTTTGAAATCTATTTTTTTTATAAGTTGTAGAATTATAATATTGAAAAAAAGATAAATTCATAGAATTTTTTATTATGGGATAAGAAAAAAAAAAAAATTTCCAAACTCTTGTCATTTATGTTATTTTATATGGATTTGAAGTTTGGGGTTGCAACATCTTTAAAGAATCATCCACAAAAATAAAACAAATTCAAAAGTGATTTATAACTCTCAATCTCTAAATTGAAGGCAATACACCCTATCCTATCCTCCTCATAAGCTTCATAGTGAAAGAGGGCTATAAAGAAATTGTGGACCAAAGAATTTCTATCTTTACTAAGAGGGTTCAAGATGAAAAACATTTTCTCTTAAAATGGCATTACCTACACCTACATTAAATTACAATTTCAAAAAATTTGTTATAATACAAACCTTCCTAACCTTTTAACTCATAAAAAATATGGCCATATAGGAACACTTCTTTTAAAAAATTTCAAGCACAAAAATAAAATTTTAAAGGAAACCAAGTAATTCTTTACCTTTCTTAAGGTTCAATAAATCCAATATAGTTTCAATAAACATTCCCCACCATCCCACTACCATCATCATCAAAATAATATGATTTTCATCAAAATATTTTATAAATAAAAATTTAAAACTTTTCCATTTTTTTAAAATAAATTCCAAATCATATTTAAATCTACAAAATTAATCATTATAATCAAAACATTAACTAACTACTATAATAAAAATAAATCATAAACTATCATATTACTCACTATAATAATAAAAATGAACAATAACTATCATATTACTCACTATTAAAATATAACTAGCATGTTATAATTAAGGTTGAACAACCATTATAATTTATGAATAACAATGATGTTATAATTAAGAGTAGATATTTTTTACATTTATCAAGTTAAATTTATATTTTTTACCATTAAAATAATTATTCATTATATTATAATTTAGTTTAAATTATATTTTTAAAACATTTTAAAATTAATATTGATTTGAAATAAAAATAATTTAAATTAAAAATTCAACATTAATAAATTTATAATTTCTCTATATTTAAACGATAATTTCATTTTAACAATATATAAATATAAATAACTTTGACTTATTTATAAACACTAAAACACTTTAACTTCTTTACAAACACATTAACTTCTTTCATCAAGATTAAAATTAGAATAACAAAACCAATTGTTTTATTATCATTAGAAAATAAAAAAAAAATTACAAAACTTCCTATGTGAAGAATTGTTGTTTCTCATAAAAAAAGAAAATTATCATTAGAAATATAAAAAAAAAAAAAATTACAAAACTTCCTATGTGAAGAATTGTGTCAATAGTCACCTTTTATCAATTGGCCGACTCTTTCACTGCCCTCATGAAAAACGACAACGTTCCTTGTATTGTGAAAGCTAGTCTCTCCATGAAGAATTGTGTCAATAGTCACCTTTTATCAATTGACAGACTCTTTCACTGCCTTCATGAAAAATATTGTGAAAGCTAGTCTCTCCATGAATAGGAAAACATTTTTTTTCAAAAAAACCAACATTTTCAAGATCAAAGTCATGTGTAGTATTAATAGCTACGCAAGCACCGGAAAGATCTAAGTCATGTGTAGTATTAATAGCTACGCAAGCACTGGAAATCAACAATTGTTGGGAAATATAATAAAAAGCTTAAATTCAACATTTCTAACTATATTTGTTTTTTCCATTTTGTCCGAGCAAAATCTAAAATCTTAATAATCTATAATTATTTTCTTCGTAATATAAAAATATAGTATAACTTAATATAAAAATATAGTATATTTAGCATCAACTCATATATTCTTCCAATTTAATGAACAACTCATAAAAATCTTTGTTATACTAAATGTTGAAAATGGGAACATTCAATGCCAAAAATGTTGTATCATAACTAGAGACTGAGTTTTTTCAAAATTGTCCATGATTTGGAATTAAGAAAATGCAAGCTATGTTGAAACTTTATATGTACAAAAAGAAATTGCATTGTTAGGGATACATTCTTGATTTGTAAGTGGTAGGCTTAGAGCATATCCATTTTATTAACATAAATTTATTGAGAAACAAAAAAACATTAACTAGTGTTCTTACACATATTTTTGAAACTAGGATAATTATAATTATTAGAAATTTTTCTGGTTTTCTATATTGCTTGTCTATGTTGTTGATCTATTCATTTATTAATGACTTCCTTTTTATATTGAAATGTTTAAACCTTCACTCATATCAATGGAAACATTCCTCATGTTACCAATGGTTATCCCGTGACAAAACTCGCAATCCTCACACTCCTGTAACAATCTTCTAACACTAACAAACAGTGCATCTATGTGAAGATCTCTAACAATAAATGAGAATGAGATTGGTTATATTGTGACAAAACCCACAAACCTCACACTCCTCTAACTATCTTCCAACACTAACACACAATGCATCTATGTGAAGGTCTCTTACAATAAATGAGAATGAGACCAAATCTAGCCAACAAGAAGACAATTTCTTAGTCGACAATTTCTTAGCCACCCAATCCTATGAAGACAACACTAAGATGCTCAACTAAGGAGGAGGAGGCATAGTGAGCTAATGGAGAGTGTAAGACCAATGGGAGGAAGAAAACATATAACCATTGGATAAGTTACAGATCAGAGAGATCCGTTGGAGGAATAAGTCACACAACCAGCAAGTAAATTGGCTTAGTGGAGTTACATACTACCTATGGGAGAGAGAGAACACACAAATAGAAAGTGAATTGTCTCATTAGAGGTATGTACGGATCATGGGAGAGAGAACACACAACCAACAAGAAATTACAACTTAGGGAATGAAGAATCTTCCTAGCAAATAAGAAATTGCAACCTATAGAGAAAATCATCCAACCATTAAAAAAAATCAATTTAGAAACTTTCTAAAGTATTGTAATGACTATGTAATGAAATCCATCGATATCTTATCTAAAAAATGGATGAACAAAAGAGAACAAAGAGTTGTTGGGATAGTTCTCTTCCTCATGGAGACTATACTTAGGAAGGAAATCCTCAAAACTATAGTTGGTAAAGAATTCTCTCAACACATTGAACAATACATGCATTCATTTAAATATAGAGTAGCTCAATTTAAACTCATAGATAGAAAAATATAATAGAAAATAGAGAGATTTATCACATAAGAAATTAATGTTTACCCTAGAAACACAAATGGCTAAACCAACATTCAATTGGCTTCAACGAGAATCTTTATTATGCAAGAATAGGGAGCTTACAGGATCGTTGGTTAATCCTTGTGCTACTCATGGAAGTTTTGGTAGCATTCCCTTCTCTCTAGACCAAAGAACCCCTCTTCCCTTATGGGGAAATAGTATATAGGAGGATGGATTAGATGGAGGATAGATGGAAGGTCAAACATCTCCAACCCTTCAGCTTCTCCCAAGATTCATTCTTCCTTCGTTGTCTTTTTTGTTTTAGTACATTGGAAAAGTGGTCTCATGTTTTTAATTTTTTTATTATTTTGAATATATAAAAAAATTTAAACAAAAATATTCTACCTTGTAACTTTACATATATTTTTCTTTTTTTATGATTTCATATAATGAAAAGGTGGAAATTGGTTTTGATGGCATGTGACCCTTCACACCAATAACCTAGTTTCCTTTCTCATACATAACCTCGAATGTTATTGGTGTTGATCATCACATAATTTATGCTAGTAAACATTTGTTCTTTTGTAGATCCAATTTGGATTAGTTGCAAAAAAATATAATATTATTTTATGTCATCATCCATATTATAATGACTTCACAAAGAATTAAGTCATAAACACAAATTTTTTTTGTAGATCCAATTTGGATTAGTTAAAAAAAAATAATATAGATATTATTTTATTTCATCATCCATATTATTATGACTTCACAAAGAATTAAGTCATAAACACAAATTTGCATGAAACACTTGTAATTAACAATGTCAATAATTCCAGTACACTTTATGCAATAATGTTGTTTTAAATATCTATTAGCATTAACATCCTCGAAAATTTTGCAACTAAATCACCATGGCAATTAGTACATGCACAAATACTTAAAAAAGACTTGTGAAATGGTATAGTAGGCCATTAAATGTTATTATTATGGATTCAGCAATAATCACCCCACCTAGTGTCTTCCCACCATTAATTTTTATAATTTTTATCTCATTCATCTTGATCACATTCATCCAATATTTGCAAACTCAAACACGATTATCTAGTTGTATGAGAGCACCAACCATATCTTATGAACTTGCACTATCATTTATTACCCCCACCACAAACAAGAGAGGATCCATTGTTCTTTGACAATCATATAAAGGTCCTACTACTACTGTATGGTTGTTACAAGTGTAGAAGACAATAATGCATATGGCATTCAAAATAATATAAATAGGATATTAATTCCAACTAAGTCTAAATTACTTCCGTTTTTTCATGTTTGCAAGAGTTAAAGGTGTGAACGTTATAATTGTGAAAAAATAAAAAATAAATAAAGTCAAATTAAAAGGAGACACAAGAACTAATGTCGTAGTTTAAGGACCCATGTATTCTTCATGGGATAAAAGAAGTATTATTTAGTGCATAATCCCTACTCTAAGACCTTAAATGATGTGTTTNAAAAAATAAAAAATAAATAAAGTCAAATTAAAAGGAGACACAAGAACTAATGTCGTAGTTTAAGGACCCATGTATTCTTCATGGGATAAAAGAAGTATTATTTAGTGCATAATCCCTACTCTAAGACCTTAAATGATGTGTTTCTCTACAAGATATATACTTGGTGTGACAAACATTGGTATGAGAACTCCATATCCCAAATCTGGGGACAAATATCTTATACGAAGGGTTTGTCGCATCGAAGGGTCATGCACAACGCATGTGCTTTAGATGTGCATGTGCCATGGTGTACTAAACAATGGGATAACACCAATATTGAATTGATGAGCCAAGTATCTCTTTCAGAAGAGGCCTATGCCATGGTTTAAGGTCCATTGTATGTCCTAAATCCATAAAAGTAGACTTTTAGAACATAATTCCTATTTTTTACCCTAAAGGATAGAAGACTTATTTTGGTATACTCAACATAAAAATTAGGTTGATATGTTATTTATGGAACACATTTTTTTCAAGGTATTGAAGTTATGTGATTTTCTTATTAGCATCCATGCTTTTATTTTTTCTAGGCTATAACATTTTGTAACTGAAATGAATGTTATAAGATCTCAAGCTCTAGTTATCAAATTATAAGGAACATTTGTCGAGTTTCTCTTTATGAATCTTGATCAACTTAAAGACACGATGAAATTTGACCTTTTCTTTGTGAAATCTACTTTGGACCGATATGAGATCGATGATGTTGCAATGTTTGTGCTATCGCTTGAATGATTTAGCATGTGATGGACAGTTGTGGTTTAAAATTTCATGTTAGGAGTGATGTTGATGAGATTCCCCCATAATAGGATTGATATCTTGACCTAGATGATTGGGCCTACCCACTTGCTTATTTACTTTTCCACATCTGAAATACCCAAAATGATTTTTGTGTTTGTGATTTGATTCATTGTATTACCTATTATTTTGAGTGTGAAATCCCTCTCTGAGATGCATGTGCCTACATTTTCCTAACAAAATATTCTATTTCTCTTGACTTATGATGTAATTAGTCGCCCCTACTGTGATCCCACAATGTGTCGAAAGGGTAGTATATATTGTCTAGGGTCCTATTTTTTCTCCTAGAACCATGTCTTTGATGAGGAAAAACATGCTCAGTGTGCCAATCCTTAGAATTTAATTAAGATGAAATTTGTGGGTTCAGAAAGTAGGTGTGAAAATCCCATGATCCCCAAGGAAAATATTTTTTTCCTTAAACCATCTCCATAGTGAGGTTACCCATCCTTGGAGTGATAAACATTGAAATTTGGTTTGTATCTAAATCTTGTGCTAGTAGTTATATTTAGAGGTTCTTTATTGGAATATAGGGGCCATGAATGGCCCATGTGCCTTATATGTAACATTTAGGGTCTAATCTCTTTGGTTTTAGAATTAAAACTTGCCATAGTCTTCTAGAGATGCATCCTTGTTGAGTCGAACCTTGTAATAAGTATATTTTCCTATCCCTAGGTCAAAGAATAATGTCATAGAGTTTGTATGGTGGATAATAGACTTGTGCATAGGTTAGATTCCTTAGATTATTGATACAAAGCCTTGGCCCTAAGACTCCATCCCCAAACCATATCTTGGTTAAAGAGACTCGACTATGGTCTAGGAAACCTTGGAATTAGGATCATATACTCATTAGAGTCAAAAGATACCTTATGTAGGATTCATGTTGTGGCTTAAGGACCCTTTCATGGTCCATGAGATAATAGAAACATTGCTTAGGACATAAACCCATAGTTTTAAGTATTAAATCATGTCTTGGTCTACAAGACATGTCCTTGGTGATATCCCATTATTTTGAAGGAGGTTCATATTCCATTTTGTAGACCAAAATTCTATATGAAAATTACATCTTATCATTTAGGGGCCTATGCACAACACATGTTCCTTAGATGTGTGTGTGTTTTTTTAAAACTAGTACTTGATATGTGTTTTATACAAATTTGAACTTGTCTCTATGGGGAAGATTTTGGAGTCACGAATCTCATTTGAATATAATGATGATGATGAAGATGGTTAACATCCACTAAGACCAAAATTGGTCTATTAGACCTTAAAAAAGGTAAGGAATTACTTATATTTCTTATAATGTTATTTTAATACTCAAAAAACATTAGAAGAAGTGTAATACCCCTAGGTCGAACCCCAATTGTAAATGTACATATAGGTTGGTGAGCCAAGATATTTTGGGCCTAAGTGCCATTGTTAATATTCTTTGAGGCAAGAGAGATTGTGTAGTTACAAGGCTTGAGAAACAGAATGCTAAAGGCCAACAAGCCTATCATTTTCATATGTATTAACACTCTCATTATTAATAAAAATACATCACTGTTGCAGACCAACCAGACAAGAAGAGTATGGGGGCCTAGAACTCCACTAGAGGAAAGGGGATCTAGGGGACTTAGGAGAGGAGCTTAAGCTACGAGGATAAGGCAAGGAATACAAAAAAATATTCCTTAAAGAGTCCAAGCCTAAGTTTTGACTTGCTGATGTTTTTAGCCTATGTCTTTGGAGAGGGACGAATTACCAAGAGAGCAAAAGTAGTTACTCTTGCACCACTTATCATGTTGTTTACATGCATTCTTATATTGAAGACTTGTGTTTGAGGGATCTTCCCCATCATTATCTTATCATTGAAAGCTTATACTCTTTCCCTCCATATCGTATGTCCATCACCATTTTCATACCTATACTGGAGGAAAGATTTGTGAAGCAGTTGACAACTTGTAACCAAGAACTGTTGAGATAAAGAGGGGTGTTGTCATGCCCGTGAGTGTTCTCTCCAGGTGAGAGAACTGTTGGGAATTGACTTCCTTATGTGTTGGACAATAGCTACAAAGCTCTAATAATTTATGTATGTCTTGTTGCTAAAGCCCGAGAAGGGAAGTGGGGCATCCAAAGGACTATTGAGAAAAAATGGACACACTTTCTAGGGTGGGACAGGTTGTGGGAAATGAGAGGCAATAGGCTAGTTGCAACAATTGACACCTTAACCTAAGATATGTTGGGTAGACATTAGTTTGACCTAGGAAACCTTCCCTGGTGGAGTTTCTATCCTCAGCTTGGGGTGACCTGTTGTGCTGCTGAGAGTTTATGAGCAGTAGAGTCTATGGCTAGGAAGAATGTATGAGGTGTGCAAACAATTGATTATTTACCATTAAAAGATAAGTGTCTTTTTATGTTTTTACATGTTATTTACTGTGAGTATTATTTTGATGAGTAATATGTATACATTTGTGTCCATTATGTATGCTTAAATGTATATGTTTATGCATGAATTGGTATACTTCTTGCATTGCATATACTGATTAATATGTATACATTTGTGTCCATTATGTATGCTTAAATGTATATGTTTATGCATGAATTGGTATATTGTTTGCATTGCATATATTGTATTCATATGCAAGGCTTGCTATGTTGTTTAAATGGTATTAGAGCTAATAATAGAGGTAACTAGACTCATGGTTGGGTAAATTACAAAGTGATAAGAGGAAGAAGTTCAAATAAATTTGAAAACGGAGTCATGTCAGAAGACTAGATTTTGGGTGGTTGGGGATGTTACAAGAATTTTTTTTTCATCTTTAACCCTCATACTCTTTCACTCCATGGTGTTTTTGGGATTGTCCAACACTCACTCTCACTATGTATCTCATGAGTATTAATTTTAATTTTAGCAATATTGATTCTCTTTTTAACTTTAGTCAAATGAGAGAGACACTTTTAATTTTCAATATTAAGGTTAATCACCTCCTTATAATATCTTAATTTTATTTTATCCTCTAATTCTTTATCACACCATAGATTCTCATTCTACTTAACAATATTTTTAATATCATGGTATACCTTCTCCTTATGTAACCTCTTATCATCCTTATTTTTATCTTGTTTATATCATCCATGTTATTTATATTGTAATACTATCAGTAATGAGATAACTATTCAAGGAGTGAAGAATGTATCTTGCACTTATAAAATGAGAACGTGTCTTACACGTGTAAGAAATAAATCAAAACATTAAAACGATTACAACGGTTGAGGATTTATAAGGTACACTGCTTATTTTCAAGGATTTCAATTAAAAAAAGAGAGGAGTGATGTCTATCAGATGTGTTTTTACAGGCACAAAAAAAATAATCATCCTTTAATTTATTGGATTGGATAAGAACGGGAAAATATTTACATTTTGTTACTAAATGTTCGAGGATGCATAGGACTGTCACGGATTAGAAAATTCAAAAAAATATTAATTTTTTGTACAGTAGAAAAAAGTATTTTTTTGTATTAATTTCAAATAATGGTGTGAATTATATTTATACACATACCGCGCTCTTATCGGTATTCTTTATCTACTTGCACTTAATATTAAAAAATTAGGTAACTTACGTCAATTGTCTACATTCTAATAAGATAAAAAAATTCCGTTCACTTTCCTCGCAATCACTTGATCACGACATTCAAATTGGTGAATTCATGGCTGGAATCCTATATCATCTATCGCTATATTCACAAAGGATGCGGGTTTGAAATTCACAAATTGTTTAGATGGATAAATCACTTTATATATTCACATAGGATGAAAGTCCTCCCTTCGTACCGGGCAAACTCAAGCTTCAATCGTTTTCTTCTTCTGCATCAAGAACTCAAGGCACAAAAATTATTCGCTGGCTTTTCAAGTGGGATTCATCACACCGGACTGCAGATAACAAAAAAGAATGGGGCTCTCGGCTCGTGTATGCCCTCCAGTGACAATTTTCATTGGAGAATTCATGGATATTTTATGAATGGATGATCCATCCCTAATAGGCTATGCCTGATTCTTGTTTACCCCTTTCTTCAACTTCACTTTTATTTTCTTCTTCTGCCCTTAAGAAAGGAAAGGACCCTTTTCACACTAGAGTGAGTTCCCTGGAATAAGGGTCTTAATTAGTGGTGCCCCCCATCCTTCTTCTCGCATTGTTGAGGAAAGGTCTTGCAGATACCGAACAGTTTGCCCTTATGAGATGATATCCAAGGAAAGTGGGCCCAGATTTCAATGAACGCATATCTAAATGGAATCTCTTCATAATCCAATATTTGAATGCATTATGATTTGTTATGTTATAACATAAATATTACATAACATATGTTATCTAAATGGAATCTCTTCATAATTTTGAATCCATTATGATATGTTATAATATAAATATTATGTTAACTTAACATATGTTATATTATAATAACATAATGTTAACATAACATATGTGATATTAATATTATATTATTATAATATAACATATGTTATGTTATATTATATATGTTATGTTATATTAATATTATATTATTATAACATAACATATGTTATGTTATATTATAATAATATAACATAACATATGTCTGAATTTATTATGAGTATTGGTAGAAAATGCTAATAGATTCTGTAATGATTTTGTATGTAAACACATATTCTAACATAGGAAATATAATTTCCTAGCTTGATGAACTCTAAAATTTTAACAAAAGAAATTGGGTATTGTCAATGCCTTCTAAGTTTTCATTTTCCAAGAATTTTCATGGAAGAGAATACATCCTTATCCAAACTGAGCCTTAGTAAAGTTTTATGTCCAGTACCTTAGATATAAACACACGGTCTTTCATAAAGAATAATAATATGCTATAATTTTCAAATTTGTAGAAATATAAAACCTTATATATGAATGCATTCCTCTTTTATTCAATAGAAAATGAAAAGAAAGAATCTAAAGCATTGAGTTCTTTAATGTTTTCCTTCAAACTTTGTATTGTTTGTTCTGTTTTCATTATATTTGTGCATATTTAAGTTTTTAGTAGAGTAGTGATGGAACATATAAAGAAATGGTCAATGTTTCTCAATTTCAAATATCATTTTTTTAAATTAGAATTACAATTGTTGAAGCATAAAAACGAAAATCTTGTTTCTTTTATACTAATTATAAGATTTTGATGTTCAAATTGTTGGTTAGATCCAAGTTCAAAAAAATCATAACATAAAATTAAAAAAAAAATTAAAAAAATGAAATGTTCCTCCAACAAATAATGAATGATTTTATTTTTCTCAAACTTATTACACCAACAAAATCAAAATTACACCAAGAAAATCAAGTAGGCATAAAATATGTTACATCAAGAATATCAAGGAAAAGATAAGGTTAAAGTTATTAAATGAATGATTTTATTTTTCTCAAACTTATTACACCAACAAAATCAAAATTACACCAACAAAATCAAGTAGGCATAAGATATGTTACATCAAGCATATCAAGGAAAAGATAAGGTTAAAGTTATTAAATTACAGTCTCGTGAAAGAGAGTTTGGGATTCTTTCCATGCATAAATCAAAATCTATGGAAGATTTTTCACGAATAGCTAATCAAATTAGATCCTACGAATAAGATTCAAGAGATCAAAAAGTTGTTGAAATTTATTAGGAAGTCCTTCCCAAAATTTTGTATTGTTGTTGCTATTATTTAACTCAATTGTTGTTTGTAAATGAGTATGAATTAATTTGGAGGAATATGGAAGGATACTATAAAGCCTAGTTATTGAAGATTTATAAAACAATTCTGGGGTTTCAAAACTTATTATGTTATCTATAAAAACAACTCTTGGATTTCAAAACTTATTATGTTTAAAGTGTGTTTATTTATAATAATAATATTTCAAAACTTATTAGGTTTGAAGTTTGTTCATTTATAATAATAATATTTCAACTTTTTGTTAAAACGTATTGTGTTTGAATTGTGTTGTTAAAACTTATTGTGTTTGAATTGTGTTGATTTATAATAATGAAATTTAATAATTTCAAATATAATTAGAGTAATTTTTTTATGTATTTTAAATATTTAAATAGATTTTGTATTTATTTTAATAATAAGTTTTAATTATTTTAAATTATTATATTTGAAAATTAAAATTAATGTTTTAATTAAAATTAATATTTTACTTAAAATTATAAATTATTTAAATTGTAATTTTAATTTAGTAATGTGATTATGATTTGTTATAATTGGGTTGAAAGATTATTTTTCCGATTTAATATGAGGGAGATGTGTAATTTCTTAGGTGTTCAACATGGAGTTGACAAGTGGCATTTAAAATAATATAAATAACAAAAAATATTTCAATGTTAATCATAAATTAGGAAGAGTAATTGAAAGTAGAAAATTATTATTCCACTAGTACGTGCTTTCTACTTATCCATATAAAAGAGATGTATAATTCATTCAATGTATGGGGAATATATATAATTCATTTAATGTTTAATATGAAGTTAATACATATTATTTAAAAATTTATTAGTATAATATATATATATATATATATATATATATATATATATATATATATATATATATATATATATATAAAGTTGGATATATATAATTAATTTAGATCTATCTTATGATAAATTTATAGACCTCTCAAATATTTTAAGATGTAAATAATTCTTCAATTTTTGTACTTTAAAAAAATTTACATCACAAAAAATTTGATATCTCTCACTCATAATAAATCTAAAATTAAAATGAAACTACACGAATTAAACATACACTTTTATAAAAATTGTGTAAATATATTAATTAGTAGTAAAATATTACTATATAAGAATGTTTGATAAAACGCTGGACTATCTTATCTCTTTCCCGTGAACATAGGTATAACAACTATGGAATATTTTTCAACTTTCTAATCGAATGAGTTTGAATTACATCACCTAGCATTTAATTATTTTCCATATTAATATTCAAGGTTGTATAAAATATTCTATTTTAAAGTATTTAAATGATATTGTATCCATTTATAAGATAATAGTTTAGTTTTCAAGTTATTTTATCAAAATGGTTTAAATTGATTTATCTTAATTAAAATTGTGAAAAAATATATTATAATTTTTAATTTAAAATTATCATTATGAATGGTCATAATTAAAAATATATTTATGAGAAGTTTCCCAATTATGTATTTGATTAATAAAAAATACTCTCTTGTTTTGATATAAAAAGTGAGATGTACTTTACACATTTAAAAATTTAATTACTAGGCTTACATATATTGGAAATGGTCACAATTAATGACTTTTTAACTATAGATTCTCTTTTAATGGTTGTTTTCATAAATATTCTTAGTCATTTTTTTTAACTTAAAAAATGTATTGAAATCTACAAAGATGAAAAATTGCATCTGTCAAGCTACCATAGGAGGTTGTGACAGCATTGCCCTGGTGGGAAACCAATGTTGCCACATGGCCTAGAAATCATAGTGTTCATGCAAAAATTGCATAGCTGTAAGAAACAGAGCTCTAATGTGCCACGCAGGGTAGAAATTATGTAGGCTAGACTAAGCAGACCAAACCCAAAAGGTTGGACTTATACTGAGACCAAAAAATCCTAGAACTAAGGAGCTGCATAGATAAAAAAACTTATGAAATAAACTAACAGAAATCATAAAAACACATGAAACCTGAGCCAAAGGGAATTAGTTGGTGCCAGGGTCGAGTCTCTGCTTTGAAAAAACCTGATGCACATGCATGGTGTCTCTGTCGCGATTGTCTCTATCCGAGATAGCATGCGTGAGGTCATGGAGAAATGTCATCAGAAGCTCCACCTGGCGCCACTGCTTTGTTTCATTGTGTTGCATCTTTTTTATGACGCCCTTGATGTCCTTGATTCCTTACTTGAAGGCATCCAAAGATTCCTCGAAAACGTCCCTTTCTTTGCAGCAGGAGCAAGCAGTAGAGAGCAGAGGAGGAGGAGGAAAGTTAGGGGGAGGAAGTGGGGGAGTCGGAGGAAGGAGCGGGGGAGGATGAAGAGGAGAGAGGAGTTGTGGGAACGAGGGAGGTGGAGGTGATGGGAGGTGGAGAAGGAGGAGGTGGAGGCTGGGGGGCGGATGAACTAAGCCTAGGGTGAAGCCGAGAGAATTGTCGAGACTGCCAAACCATTCGACTCAGCAAGTGTAAGGATTGAACAATGGAGACAAGTACGGAATGGTGTCTCGGGAAGTGGGAATGACAATAGGCTTCGGGGTGGAGACAATCTCAGGTTCTGGTGGAGAGCTCGGATGCGCTTGCTGTCCACGCCTGCTTGCTCCCCTTCCTCTAGAAGCGTACCAGGCCGCACCTCTCTTCGATTTACCACTGAGCCTAGGCATTGAGAGAGCCACCTGATACGAGAAGCGGGGCACGTGAGAAGAGTGAGACCTGTAGCTTGAAGAAAGTGAGACCAGCCAAATGCAGTAACAGAAGTTGACCAAAGGAGAGGTTCTAGGAGCCGAGGGCCGAGTGCACTACAAAGGCTCACGCTAGAGGAGAACGACAAGAGAAACTTCCGGTGGAGGCCAAGAGTTTGTAGGACAAGGTCTCGAATGAGCCTTGGAACTCCATGGTCCAGGCCTAAAACCACCATGTTGTGATAGGTGATGGGATGGAGACTGCATCCAGCCCATAGCCATAAACACTCCCACGAATAGAGGCGCTAGGACGTAACAACAAACCAGAGAAGAGTGAATTCCGAGGAGTGACGACTGAGGTTTTAAATCCATGAGGTGATGGTGGAGGACGAGTGCGCCTGAGATGGCTCAGGGTGGCAGGAGGCTAGGCTAGGTGTCCTCCCCACTAGTTGGCCACACGAAGTATCCATAAACACCCCATCCGAGAATAAATATTCTTAGTCGTAACAATAAATGAAAGGCTATAATTTCAAATATTAACTTCATTGCATGACAAAAAAATAATAGGTAATTAAGGTGATTAACATAACAAATGATTATTCACTATGCTTTACTAAGTTTTAGTTTTTTTTATTTTTCTTTGATTTTTTGGTATTTTACTTTGATTTCTTTTTTTACTTTATTTAGGTTTTTTTATTTAAGTTTTCTACTGATGTGCATCTAGCTTCCCTTGTTTGTTTTATTTTCTAGTTAGTTTAGTTTCGTATTTTTGCTTCTATAACAACATCCAAGTAATTAGCAGTGGTTGTTGTCTTAGGATTTTGCAAGGTTACTTGGAGTGATATTCAAGGTCGATTAGAGTAATATGAAATATTCTCATTATCTCTATATTTCTTGGGTTATTAGCTTGTTGTTTCCAAATATATTTTTTCTATTTAGAGGTATATTTTAACTTGGTTCATTACGTTACCTTGTTGTCTCTTGGTTAATTATCTCGTTGTTTCTATGTATCTTGGTTAATTAGTTCATTGTTTCTATGTATATTTTTTGTTTTTTGTTTGTTTAGGGTTTGCTTGTTTTCATATGCTTTTTTTTTATAAATTCATGCTTCTATAACCCCATCTAAGTACTTAATAGTGGTTGCTTTAAAAACCATCATCCATCTCTTGGGCCCCAAAAAATAAATCTACCACATTGATTATTCATCATTTATATATAAATGGTTATTGATTAATCGACTTAATTAGGTAGGAATTCTTTGTGACTAAATTTAACCGAAATAGCATAGTGAATGAAGTAGGGTTAAGATGAAGAATGCCTTGGTGTCAATATTCTATTTCAATTATTTCAAAAGGGTGGGGTGGGGAAAATATGAGAGAAATGTATGAGTTTCTCTACTAAAATGAGCCTGCATGCTAAACCTTCTTAAAAAACATACTTAATCCCCATCTCCCAATACAATGCAATAAAAACACATAAATCTACCATATAAATTCAAAAGATATCACATTTCTGAAGTATTCTTGACTTTTTGAATGACATCAAAGAGAAAAAATGATGATGAAATCACAACAACAAATAACATAACCAATGGTACACATAATCCTAGTCTCAAACTTTACAAGCTTTGTGACGAACACTAGACTGTTATGATGAAGAAAGCCTTGGTGCCAATATTCTATTTCAAATCTTTCAAAGAATATGACATTTCACATTTCTAAAGGATTCTTTGTTTTTTTAATGACATCCATGAGGAAAAACATGGTGAAATCACAGCAACAAAATCAATGGTACACATAACCCTACTCTCAATCTTGATAAGTTTTGTAACCGACAATTCAAGGAATCTAAGAAGGATAGAGATGGACACAAAGGGTGTTACACTGCAGAAATCCAAGACACCCAAACTAACAAACTACTTTTTCTTAGAACTTCCAAGACCCACGGTCATCTGCAAAATGGCAGGGTGTACAATGTGATGAAGAGATCAGCCCGTCATCTTTAAAGAGTTCCACCAATGTGAACAAGTCATGGATGATGCTCACATAGACTGTTCCAAAAGTACGGAAGCAAATCAATCTTTTGGTGAGGCTACATGTGAAAACCCTAATCCACGTAATGTTATCATTTTAATCCACAGTAAGTAATGTTATCATTTAAAAATGAAATACATTTATGTTTTTTAATTTAACTTGTTTTTAAATGAATTTGATTTTTAAATAATTTTTTTAATTAAATTATAATTTAAAATAAAATTCCTATTCATTTAAAGAAAAAAAATCCATTTTATATATAGAATTTATACATTATTAACTTAATCCAAATAAACTTACAATTCAGTTAGGTGCATAACATTTACTTGATGTTTTTATTGACATCAATTAAAGGTAGTGGAAAGCCATAAAAATATTTAGAAAGTCATCAAAAATCTATATTTAGTGGTAATTTTGTAAAAATTTCCTTACAAATTTTTTATCTAAACAACTTTCAATTTAGATTTAATTAGATGTTTTGAGAATTGATAAAAAAAAATTGGAACGGTCAGAAATTTGTTTTATTAAATAGATTTTATCTTAATTTAAATTGATGTTTTGAAAATTGATCAAAAAATTAAATAATTATTTAATTTATTAAATAGTATAATTATGTAAAGATATACTTATTAGAAATTTTAATGAACTGTTAATCAAATTATTAATATCAAAATTAAATTAATAAATGGATATTCAATGTAATTAACTCAGCATAGGATTTTTTTCTACCCATTTTAAATTTTTTTATTGAATTTATTTATCATTGATGAGATGCATGACCACCTNTACCATTTCAAATTTTTTTACTATATTTCTTTATCATTGGTGGAATGCATGGCCACCTCCAAACCTTTTCTGTTACCCATCAGTTTAGATTTCATAAGTGTCCACCTGTCACATGTTTGTTATTTAGATGACACTATCATTGTCGACACCTATCGGTGTTCACCAGCCACGAGTTAGCTGTTGTGTTAATATTAGCACAGCCGCTTGTGTTAATATTAGCACAGCCGCTAACAAGTGGCTGGTGAATGCTGAAAGACTTATGATGGATGGTGGATAAAAAAAAACTCAGTAAAAACGCCAGGCCCATGTTAGAATTAATGATTAATTTAGGGATTGGTTTGGAGTTGGTTTTGGTTTGTTGGAGTTGTTGAGATATTCTCTCAACCTCCATATCTATGTTGGGAATAAGTTGGATCTGACTCCAACTATTTATATGTATTGTAATTGAGATTCAATGGGTAATACAAGTTATTATTGTGTGTGAATCCTGTGCAATGGTTGCTCTTCCAATTCTCTAATTTGGTATCAGAGCTTGGTTGGGCTTAATCCCTCACGGGAGTGCCCAGGAAGATGAAATAGTTTGGAAGAGGTTCTCTGTACATACGTAGATTATGAGTGTTGAATTCTTTTGTTTGTGAGAGTGTTGTGTGTTCATTGTTTACCTGCAGGGCTGCCTACGGTGAAAACAAAAGACGAGGACCTGCTGCTGTTAATGGTATCTCTGCCCAAATATACGCTAACTAAATAGCTGAAGAAATCGTTGTGTGCTACATCCGGTGACAGATACATATCTGTTAAATCATTGAGGAGGATCTACAGTGCGAGTGAAGCCATCATTTTGAGATTGCGTGGAGGATATCGCTGCCACTGTTCGCTGCAAGCGTAGAAGAAAGAGTAACCTCTGATTGCTATCATCGAGAGGGTCGAATCATAAAGGAAGGCCATCGCTGTTGTGTTATGTTGTTTAGAACAGTCAGATCTGCAAGCACATGAAATGAGGCTGCCACATAGAGATCTTTGTGTTGTTGCCCTGCGTTCTCAGCCACAGTCTTCGCCTATCGTTGTTGCATCCAACATAAATTGAAGAACCGTTGTTGTTGTAGAAATAAGATTGCAAATCCGTTAAGCCTGGCAGAAGTCACCCTTATAATAGAGCCATCAAGCAGCTGGGGAATGAAGTCGCTTCTAATCTGGAAGCCAGTATTCAGCATGGAGATTTCTGGAGGCATCATCGAATATTTACTTCACGATGGGTTTGCAGTTCTGTGAAATTTGTTATTTATATTTATTTTTATATTGTTTAAGTTGTAAAGTAGAACCAATTATTGAACAGACTACATAATTTAAGTTAGTTGTTCTTGACCCGTCATTCTCCGGGAGGGAACAGATCGCTGATTTAATTATGTCTAAGTTTGTTATACGCTGATGTGACCCGTCGTGCTCCAGGAGCATTCGTACAGGTTATTTTGTGTTTGTATGAAGGTCAAGTTGTTTGATCAACTTCTGAATACATCCAGTATTCAGACTATTCTCCTAGATATTGACGGATAGCCGAAAGCTAAGTATCCGACAGATGGAGGAATGTCCATGGGATGGTTCATTACTTGACTACTTTTCTTGCAGAAGACCCGACGAGCCGAGTATGTCAATATTGTTGATTATTTCAATTACATCATGATGGTCAGAGGCATTTTTTATTTTAAATGAGTCGAGAGGGAAGCTCGAAGTTGTGGAGAAGAAAGAGCATAAACCTAGAGATTTCAGAGTGGGTGAGAGTGCTGATGAAGACCAGATCAGACAAATATCTATATTGTAATTTGAGAATTGTAATCTATGATTTATTTGTAATGTAATCATCAAGGGAGGGTGTTAGAATTAATGATTAATTTAGGGATTGGTTTGGAGTTGGTTTTGGTTTGTTGGAGTTGTTGAGATATTCTCTCAACCTCCATATCTATGTTGGGAATAAGTTGGATCTGACTCCATCTATTTATATGTATTGTAATTGAGATTCAATGGGTAATACAAGTTATTATTGTGTGTGAATCCTGTGCAATGGCTGCTCTTCCAATTCTCTAATTGCCCATGCATGAAGAAAACCCTCCACACCTCAATCACTTAACCTCCATTGACAAAGGGATGAAGAATAATTAAATGTGGTAATCATATGATGTTATAGTAACTTCAGGTAAATGTTAAAAAGTAAACATGTTAAAGGATGCATTTATAAATACAAAGAAGTTATCAACAATAAATCTGACCCATTGAATTTGGAGGATGACTAAGAATATGTCAGCATCTTCAATGCATAACCAACATCTTCAATGCATAACCATCAGATTAGAATTTAAGATTAAAAGATCATTAATTGTGCCCATCTCCAATAAATATATGCCTTTGACATAAAAATATAAAAACGACTATAATCGATTTAGTGTTTGAGGATTTATACAATAAGAAATTATTAACGGTACATTTTCCTTTTCAAGAATTTTAATTATAAAAAGAGCAGTGAGGTCTTATCAGATGTGTTTTACAGGTGAAAAAAATAATCATACTTTAACTTATTGGATTGGATAACACCGGGAAAAGATTTACGGGAACAAGTCAGATGAGGAAGCGTCGAAGATGAAAATGCTAACAAGACCTTGACAAAATGGACCAATTCAGATTAGTTTAGAGATTAGATTATGACGTAATTAGTACTATCTTAGCATTTAATGACGTTTGGTTGATTCAGACACACCGCAATATTCAGCCGAGCCGTCGCAAATCTAGTTTTCTGCCAAACATCCACAAACGGGGAGAAACCTGGAATGAGACGTCCGTACGTTTGAACAACTGTAAATAATTTGTTGAGGCGAAGAATTTTCAGTCAATGTAACAGAAAAACACGGAGAGAAATTTTATGACATCATGTCCAATTAAATTTTCGAAATTCAAATAATGTTGTAAATCATATTTATACTTATCTGCTTGAACATAAGAATAAAAGAAATTAGGTATATTATGTCAGTTATCTATTCGCACACAATAATATAATATCAAAAAATCCGTCAACTTATCTAGCCATCACTTGATCACGACATTTAAATTGGTGAATTGAATCACGCTATAAATATGAGAGACAATAGTAACAGTTTGGGATTTTTTTTCAAAACTGTCATTCACATGTTTTATAATTATTTATGTGATTTGTAATATATATATTATATATTATATGTTTTTTTTGTTAATATAAGTTTTTTTTTTTTTTTTAATGGATGTGTTTTATTTGTTTATTTATTTATGTGGTTTGTAATTTAGATATTATGTATTATATGTGTTTTTGTTAATATAAGAATTTCTTTTTATTTTGAATGGACATGTTTAAAGTATATATTCAAACCCTGAAAAAACTTCCAAATTCATGAGCAACAAAAATTAATAAAATCAAACATTGCACAACTTTATGCTATTAGCAAATAGCAAGAACAAAAATACACTGAATGAGTCATGCTTCTCTTATAATTAAAATTGTCTAATACTTTTGTACAAGTATATATTCAAGGATACAAAGATAGACTGATGAATAGTCACAACAATAAAAAAAAAAAATGAAACATGGTGTCTAGATTTTAAATCTTGCATAGGCAATTGAGTATCTTCACCATCAATGTTTGATTTTTACCTGGAAAATCTTCTAGAGTTGTTCATCTGCTTCGCGGCATCCATTTAACACCTTCAACATCAACAATTGAAACAAACAATTTTTTCTCACACACCCAAAGACCCAGCTTAGCATTGTGGATGTAGTGTGACCTCAAGAGTAAAAATCTCATCTTGGAGTCTTAACAGTGTAGGCAGTCTCTGCTTATCTATGAGTCTTATCTCATAGCGTTGGAGTCGCAATCAATGGGATTTTTGGCTTATTTTATTTTGTATTTTCTATGAAAGTCACATATAAATATACAAGACACATACATATAAAGAGACGAGTTGGAGTCTCAACTAATGGGATTGTTAATTTCATTTATTTTGTTTTTTTATAGTTTCAAAGTCATATATAAACATATAAGATAACACATATATGATATTTTTTTTTAAATTGAAATGATTAACTTTATTTTTTTAATCTCAAAATCATATATATTATATATGATTTTTTTTTTTTAAAACTAAATAACAGTCCATCATTATGATGTGAAAATTTTAACAGTTTGCCTATGTGGCAATGTATGCTAAGGAGCAAACTGGTAGAAGATTTGGATGCATGCAGAGTGAAATGAAATCACTTGAAACATAAACCAAAGATTTTTTTTAATGCAACACAAAACTTTGTAATACTCGTGTATAAATTTCATCAAAGAAGTAAAATGAAATCACTTAACCAACATAAACGAAAGATGTTTTTTTAAATGTAACATAAAACTTTGTAATACTCGTGTATAAAATTCATCAAAGAAGTAAAGCAGGATAATTATACATTCTAAATATTTGTATTTAGACTTCGGAGAAATAGTGCATGATAGTTATTTGAGGATACGCTAGACTTTTTCTCATTATAATGTTGTTCATCCATATCAATGAAATTTAAATGTTTTAAATATTGTTGGCTTTTTATGTGGATTCATCCCACGGAATATTATGCCGATATATGCTAGGAGCAAACTGCTGGAAGAATTGGATGCATATAAATTGAAATGAAATCGCTCAATAATTAATATATATTTTTAAATATAATAAAATATTTATATTCAATTTAAGATAATCATTTGAATTTTTGGCAATTTTTTGTAATTTTGCAATTTAGTTTTTTGGATTAAACTGTGTCTAATGTTTTGAAATCAAAGTGTCAAGTGAACATTTCATTTATCATCATTTTTTAGCTTCATTTGTTCTGGAGGATGGGTGGAGTGTTCATTAAAAACTTTATACTTTTCAAAACATTACAGTTTAATCTAGAAAGCTCAACCTCAATATAACTAACTTTTTTTTTCTAATTATAAAAAATTGCTCAATTATATTGATATATAATTTGTTCACAAAATATGTATTTACAATAGCTTGACATAGAAAAACAAAAGTAGTCCTCCAACTCTCATGAAACAAGAGTTTTTACTTGACAGCATCTTATGCTAGAACAAAATAAATACAACAAAACTTATTAGTTGTGCTAATATAAGTTTATGAACATAGCCGGGCCTTCTTTTCCACCTCCTCGGATAGTAAATCCACCTCCCTATTGAATTCTCTGTAGATATAAGCGAAGCTGATTTCTGTGTAGTTTTTGATAAGGTCCCTGATTATGTTCTTCCAATTTTCTAAAGCAAAAGAATGTAGACTTCCCTTATCATTTAACCAGTCAATTACTATTCTTTAATCTCCCAATACTTTTTTGATAGCCAAACTAGTTGCCAAGGTTAATGTTGCCCATACTCCCAATAACTATTCCCTTGTATTTGTGGCGTCTCCACAGTTAAAAGTCCATATGTAAACTGAAAAGTCTGATGTTTTTATAACCCCCCAGCTCCACAGTGCTGGCCATTTGATTGTGCTACTCTATCAAAACGACCATTTGATTCTACTACTCCATCAAAACATGCTAGTGTAGTCCCTTCTTGTTGTGTTGGTATACAAGAGCCTAATAGCTGAAATTCTTGATGACTTGTGTTCCTTTTTAGTGTTTCAATAGACTTTGTGATCACAGAGTAGATGGACTCTAAGAGTACTTTATTTCTCATCAATATGATTAAATAAATATAACTAACTGTGAAAATTTTCAGTTTCAATTTTTTTTTGGAAGTTATAAAAATTATTATATTTGAATTTTACTCATTTTTAACAATAAAATTTAATTTTAAATATTAATATACTATCCCTTAATGTTTATTAAATTAATTCTATTTTGGGTGGATGAATTGATATTGCATTCATTCATTTAAAAAAATAACTTAACTACTTTGAATTAGTGCATTTGAGAATTGATATTGTATTAAAATATAAGTTTTATATTGCAATTTCAATGCAATAATCTGATTACAGTTAAGTTGCAAAAGTTATTGTATTTGAATTAAGTTAAACTATAGCAATAAAATTTAATTATTTTAAATATTGTTGCAGTAATGGTTAATGTTATATTTTGAATGGATGAATCCACATAGCATTCATAATAAAAATAACATTTAAATGTTTTGAATTATTGTTAAAGTTGATACTTTGTATTTTTAATAAAATATAAAGGTTTTGTAGGGCAATTTCAATGTAATAATTTGATTGCCCGGATAATATTGTTCCATGTTTAAATGTTTGATAAAAAAATTCTTAAAATCTACTCATTTAAGAGCATAATATATCACATTCAAGGAATTGAATTTAAGTGTATAACAATTATCTTCCCAACCACCCAAATTATATCCAATAAAAAAAATATTTTGTAACTTTGTTATAACTAAGTTAGAATTAAAATCAAATATAACAATAAAAAATACTTGTTTTGAATATTTTATTTATTATTATTCAATTTATTATATTTCAAAGTGTTTAAACTAATGTTGTATGATTTATAATAAAATGTTTTTAATTTATAAATTATCGTGTTTTGATAAAAAATAATTTAACTAAAATTATACAACTTTATATTAAATTTTCAATTTAAAATTATAATTATGAATTGTCATAATTAAAGATATGTTTATGGGAAATTCCAAGGAAATGCCATTGGTTGATGATAAAATATTATCTCATATTCAATTGTAAGGAGTCGGAGATATAGAAATCACATGATAATTATTCTAATGTTTTCCAACTATTCGTAAAACTAAATCATTATGCAATTGCATTCCTTTATAATAATAATATTTAAATGTTTGAATAATCCTACAATATTATCTTGAATTACTGTTTTTTTAATTTAATTTAATGTCTTAATTAAGATTATAAAAAATTTAGCCAACTATATTTGGTGTAAAGTTGTTTAATTATTTTTCTGTTAGAATTTTTTGAAGGGAGATATCAATGTACCTTACACGTGTAAAATATTAATAAAAAATTTAAGAGTATGAAAAATCAAAATTTTCTAGGATTTATAAATCTGAAATGGTTCAACACAACATTTCCTTTTCTGCAAGGATTTCAAATAAAAAAAGAGCAGTCATGTCTATCAGACAGGTGCAAAAAAGTAAGCATAGATAAATTTATTGGACTGGATAACAACTGGCCAAAAAAACTACATTTTGTTACTTAGTGTTCGTGGATGCATAGGACTGTGACCGATTTAAAAATTCAAAATTTTTAATTTTTTTTTTTCAAGATGAGTTTGGAGATTAGATTATGACAGAATTAACGATTTAAAAACATTCACTGACGTCTGGTTGAGTCAGAGACGGTGCAATACTCAGCGCGAATCCTAATTTTCTGGCAAACCTCCAGCAAACGGGGAGAAACGTGGATAAACGTCCGTAAATTTGAACAATTCGAAATAATTTGTTCAAGAAAAGAATTATCGGTTAATCTAGCAGCAAAGCCGGGTGAGAATTCTCATGCCACATGTCAAAATAAGTTTACTAAATTCAAATAATATCGTGGATCATATTTATACAGGTATCACTCTGTTATTAATTGGAGATGGGCACAATTAATGATCTTTTAATCTTAAATTTTAATTTGATGGTTATGCATTGAAGATGCTGGCATATTCTTAGTCGTCCTCCAAAATCAATGAGTCAGATTTATTGTTGGTAACTTCTTTGCATTTATAAATGCATTCTTAACCTATTTACTTTTTAACATTTACCTAATCATATTAAGAAATTACTGTAACATCATATGATTACCACCTTTAAATGATTAACTTCTTCAACTGTCCAGGAGTTTCATTATCTACCTCAATTATCAACATGTTTCATTTCTCATTCTCTACTTCATTCTGTCTTTTGACGTTCACCGGCCACTAACTCACAGCTGTGATAGTATATGAACACATGAACAATGTAATGTATACTGTTCAAAAAAAAGCTTAATTTCCTGCTGTTTCGATAGAAAAATAATCGTATAAGTAATGGGTGTACATAAAGTAGTTCTAGTGGTGAAAGTGGGTTCCAGTGTTCTCCTCAATAGTAACAAGTCTATCTCGTACATAGACAGATGATCTCCTGCTGAATTCAGTAAATATAATACATATCATTCAAAATAATGCTTAATTTTTATTATTGTAATTGCTGGCATATTGTTGTCAGATTGTTATAGCATTGTCAGAATTTAAATTAGAGTGTTGGCAGCACCAATTAGGGTTAGTCAGAATAGTGTATCAGATGATCTTCCGCAATTTTCAGATTTGAAGAAATCTAAAGCTTATCTTATATGAATGTATTCCTTTATTCAATTGAAAATGACAAAGAATATGGAACATTAAGATTTTCAATGTTTTTCTTCAAACTTTGTATTGTTCGCTGTCTTTTGGATATGCTAGGGCATATCCAAGCTAGCTATTAACTGGAGTGTTTGGAAAATTTAAAGAAATGGCCAACCATAATAATCATGTTAATATTTCTCAACTTCAAATACAATTAAAGATGGAAATTATGGTTGTTGGAGGAGCATAAAAATGAAAATTTTGTTTCTTTATCAAGAATTGTGAGATTTGATAAAAAATAGTGATACAAAAGTTCTTCTCGTTTCACCCAAGTCCCATGAATTAAAAAAACAAAACTTAAAATCCTTATTTTTCATCCAACAAGTAGTGCATAATTCTATTTTTCTCACACTTGTTGATCAACAAAATAAAATGAGGCATGAGATGCGCTACACCAAGCATATCAAGGGATAGATAAGGTAAAAGTTATTAAATTGCAATCTCTTACAAGATAGTTTGAGATTCCTTTATGTTGAATTTAAGATTTTTTTATGTTGAAGATTTAAGAGATCTAAAGAAAATTTGAAATTTATATAAGAAGTCTAAATTTGAGGTTGTTGTTGAGAGTATAAATATTTAACTTAGTTGTAGATTATGAGATCTCTTCAATATCATAAGAAAATGATGAATAAAATTGTTGAAAAATCTTTTGAGAAAGATTTTCAAGCAAAGACCAATATTTCCAGAGATAAAAGTCATGAAATTGAGAATTTCTTCCGTGAGGAAATTGTGAAGGGGACAATCATATAGAGGAGGCATATGTTTAAGAAGAGGTTTTTATGCCAATATCAAAGGAAGAGATAATTATTGTAATCATAGAGGTAAAAATATATGGCAAATCCCAAGTTTAGTGTTTTTATTGTAAAATATTTTTCCATTATGAACATAATTGTTGGAAAAAACAAAAGAAACAAGATAATTTTTCTGAACTTTACTTTTGGATTGTGATAGCTAATAAGATTTTCAAGAAGGTATAGATTTTGGATAGTGGTTGCAACAACCACATGACATGACTCGGAATAGAGACAACTTTGTGAAAATAGATTAATTTGATTCAGCTCACAAGGTTTCCAAGGAGGTATGTATTTTTTATAGTGGTTGCAACAACCACATGACTCGCAATAGAGACAACTCTCTGAAAATAGATAAATCTGATTTAGCTGGTAAGGTGACTTGGAATAGAGACAACTTTGTGAAAATAGTTGAATTTGATTTAGCTAATATTAATGATGTTTTATATGTTCTATAGTTAACATATGATTTGTTGGGTGTGGCTAAACTTATTGAAAATGGATTATTTTTTTATTTTTGAGAACAAAGAATGCATCATATATGATAAAAGAAGTCATAATTAGATTATAGCCAAAATTAATATGCTACAAAATAGATTTTTTTTTTTTTTCAATTTTCATTATGAAGTAAATAGAGCCTGAAAAGATGGCTCATCCTCAGTGTTATCATCTGAAGAAGAATAAACCATAATAAGACAAAAAAAGGCATAAACACTAAAGATGGCTCTCATGATAAAGAAGGAACAAATGCAAATATGTCTTGCATTCCAAAGAAGGAACAAACATCAACGATGGATCAAAGAAGGCACACATGTCAAATTAGGCTCTAAGTCAAAATATTTTCTTCAAATTTAACATCTCTTATAACTAACTAGCACAACCGCTAACTTACTGTTGGTAAATGCTAAAAGGCTTACTACTAGTGAGATAAAAAAATATGAAGATAAACAGGGATCGCATCAAAATCGATTATGAATTGCTGGCAACGTTGTCCATTGAAATAATGTGTATAAGATAAACAGGGATCACATCAAAATCGATTACAAATTGCTTAATTAATATTCCTGATGATAAGATAAACAGGGATCACATCAAAATCGATTACAAATTGTGTATAACGATATTCCCGATGTAAGTAGGCCAGGCCACGGGCAATCCCCAATACGATATTGAACCTAATGGGCCAAGTCAAGAAGCTTACCTTACTCTCGTCGAAGAGGCATTGGTCCAAGGAGCCGTTGGCCATGTGCTTGTAAATGAGGATCTTGTGTAATCCCTGCGCACAGAAACCGAGAAGTTGCACCAGATTCGAGTGATGGACTATGCCGAATATCCCAACCTGTGCTTAAAATTCCTTCTCGCCTTGCCTTGTGATCTCTATTCTCTTGACAGCTACCATCGTCCCATCTTCAGGAACGCCCTCGTACCCTGTTCCGAACCCGCCCGATCCGAGCATTTTTCCAAAAATATTTGTGAGCGTCAGGATTTCATTGAATGAAAATTTCTTGGCCATCACATCGGGAATGATATACATAATTCCACCTGACTATTATAATTCTGGTTTCGACCTTGGGCAAGCTCTGAAAGGGCGAATTTCGAAAGAAAATTAAAACCACTGCAGCTGCAAGCACAACGACTCCGACCCCAATAACCAATATGAAAAGCATGAAAAGCTTGGGAAGCCAAAAAAAAAATAAAAAAATGAAACCCATAGAAAATTGAGGAAATTCAAACATGGTAATTCCAAAGGTTAATCATTTAAACATGGAAATCATATAGTGCTACAGTAATTTCTTAATATGATTAGGTAAATGGTAAAAAGTAAATAGCTTAACCAATGCATTCATAAATACAAGAAAGTTATGAAGAGTAAATCATATACATTGATTTGGGAGGATCACTAAGAATATGCCAGCATATTCAATTGTTAGCCATCAAATTAGAATTTTAGATTAAAATATGATTAATTGTGCCCATTGCCAATAGGTGTACACCTTTCCGCGTAATAATAATTTCATTGGAATGAGGTTGAAGAAGCCTCTAATCTTTGACATTTTCGGAATATCCAACAAAAATACACTTCTCACTTTTCTCATCAAGAATGTGACACCCCATGCTACACTATCAAATACATAGAAGTGACTTACATCTAGCTTAAGTTTATTCCATGCTTCTTCCACTGTTATGTTTTTTAGATCTTTATTTGAAGTGTGTTTTATTATGTAATTTGCACAATTAATGACTTCCTCCCAATAATTAAGACTTAATCCTTTGGATTGGATCATACAATTAGTCATTTCTTTTAATGTGAAATTTTTTCTCTCAACAACACCATTGTGTTGTGATGTATATATGACATCGTGTTTCATTTGAATACCTACAATATCTTCTCAAATTAGTGTTCCCATATTCACCTCCATTATTTGTTCTTAACGTTTGAAGTTGATGTCCAAAATGTTTTTCTATAAGGTCCTTGTAGGAAAAAATCTTCCCTCTTAATTTTTAATAAGTAAACCCAAGTGCATTTGGAAAATTCATCAATGAAAGTTAATAAATACATGCACCTAGAAAAAAGGAGAAGAAAGTGGACCACACAAGTCACTATGAAAAAACTACAAAGGGGTCGAGGTGTGCCAAGAGGCACGTTTGTCAAAATTATCTCGATGATGTTTGTCGAGAACACAACCATCTCTACAAGAAACGAGAGGAAGACCAGGCACCATATATTTATTACATAGTTGTTGCAATGAGCGGTAGTTTAGATGATCAAACTACTCATGCCAAAGTTTGCTCAAGTCATCACTATGAGAAACAAAAAATGATGGAAAAGGTGATGAACCAAAGTTATCAAACTTGTACAACCTGGTAATTTCATCAACAATTGAAGTTGCGAGAACATGCTTAGGATCTTTTAGATCCTTGATTACAACTTGGTGAGGTGAAAAATCTATGGTTTTACCTTCACCTGAATGAGTGATTTGATATACTGATATAATGTTGCAAGGAATACTTGGAACACATAATACATCATTGAAATAATCATTATATACTTGAATTGTTTTAGAACCTACAACACTAAGATATTTGTCATCACCAACAAATGTTTTCTTGGTGTTACATTCATTTAGATTAGAAAATATGGCTTTATCCTTAGCCATATGATAAGATGCTCCAGAATCAATAAGTCACTCCTCGAAAGAAGAAGTAAAAATTGCATGGAAGGATAAACCAGAAGCAGAAAGTGCATGTCCATGAGAAGAAGAATAAAAATCAATATTGATGTTGTGCTTCTTCATTGTTTCTTCTAAAGCTTCCATATTCTTAAAAAATTTGGTCTCCAATGACCATTGTTTCCACAAAATTTGCAATGTACATCACCAATCTTCTTACTTTTATATTTTTCTCCTTTTCCACCATTAGAAGTTGAAGTTGGATGAGAGAGTTTGTGACCCTTTTTTTTCTTCTTGTTGTGGTGAGGATGTGCTTCTGCGGATTCTTGGACATAACTTTTTTCTAGGGAAATAAGGATTTTTTAGATGTATCTGCAGTGCTAATCAATCCAAGTTGTAGAATATTATCTTGCTCTCAAATTAGAGCATCATAAAAGGAATCAAGAGAGGGTTTTTATAAGAACTACCTAAAACTTCTCTTGTGGCATAAAAGGTGTATGCAATAATAAAATATGCACTACCAATCTTAGAAATAATATCATCTATGCATCAATATTTCGGAAAATATGTTTTGCATTCTATACATAAAATTATAAGTGTTTTGAACTTAGATAAGTAATATTCAATGCAAGGAAAAACATTTGGACTTAAGTTCATCAACTGATTCTCCAACTAGTGGGCTCGAATAATATTGTGTTTACTAAACACATCTTCAAGATTTGCCCAAGCATCATCATGGTCATCAATTCCTTGAATGGGAAACCTTAGATCAGGAGAGATGGACATTTTGATCAGTATGCGTGCTTCGTCATTCTTATTTGGCCATTTTAATTTCTTTTCATCATCAATAGGTTCTATTTTTTTCCCAAGGTAATTTGGTCAAATCCTTTACTTCTTAATACATCTTCCATGTGGGGCTTCCATGAAAAGTAGTTAGTACTGGTAAGAAAACGATCACTCAGAGAATCCATATTAAATATGCAGAAAATATGGATTTAAAAACTGAAATTGATGGACTAGATGGAAAACTCTTGAAAAAAATAGGTTGTTTCAAAAAAATAACACTAAAAATGAAATTTAGATGTGAAAGTTGTGCGTTTTTTTAAAAAGGCATAAACGGTAACCAAAGAGCCACGTGGAAAGTATAAGTTGGTTCATGTGGTGATGCTCCTCCTAATTGTTCCTATAAGAGATCTTCTTTAAATAAGTTACTTATTAAGTGACCAACTTTTATAGAATAAGCGAGAATCACTTTTACAATGAAATGGATTTGCAAATGAAAATTCCTTGCAAAATAACTTAAAATAAAATATTAAAGTCATTTAATAGTGAGTCTCTTTTATAACCTAAGTGAAATACAATTTACAATAAATGCATGAGCCGTTTTTTTAAGTAACAAAAAAGAGATTTGAACTCGAGACCTTTTACTAAGAAAAAAAAAATTAACCAAGAGAGCTAGTGTAGAACAAATTATAGTCTAAAGAAGGAGGATTGGGGTTGTTATTGTTGTTGTTGTGGAAGACATCCTTGGAGAGAGTGCTCATAAAAACTCGTTTCACACAAGAAACAAATTTTACTTCTCAATGAAAACAAGGGTTAGATCTCAGTTAGCTTACGTGAAAAATGAAAATTTTCCCTTTGTTTCCAATTTACCGAGATTGCACAACAAAAAGAATACGTAGATAAGAAAACATTTTCCGCTATGTTTCATAATTTTCAAGATCGCACTGAGTCCAGAGAAAAGAGAATACAAAGATAAAAAAGAGTAGAAACTCAAAAATTAAAAAATATATAGTTGAAATAAACTAAAGTATTATCTCTGCAAAAAAATTAAAAGGGCGTATTCGAGCTTTATACCTCTGGATCTGACTGAAATGGTCGTATAGTGGGAAAACAAAAACCTTTTCTAGTAAAACAAAAAGAGTTAATGAATGAAACAAACACTTCATACACAATGGAACTGTCCTCTCAGCCCATAAATGTACAAAAATTGTAGAAACATGAGATGCAACAAAACATATTAAAGATCTCGATCTACAATAAGAGTGGGTATTCATATGCATTATAATACCATGTTCATCAACACAGTTATTCCAATGGAATATGAACACCTTCACTAACCACTCACACAACAGGATCAAAGATCAACATAGTGATGTTTTGACATGGTAAAACCCCTACGGGGAAACATCCATGACCCCAACCAACATGACCGCCTAGAGAAATTTATTAATACAAAATAAAAATGTTATAGAGATATTTTTTCACAATTGATCATCGAAAAATGACCCTCCATGCTATTTAAATAGAGATCATGGACCAATCAGGTGTTTTATCCCCATTTTGATGGATAACTAAGGAGATGATGTCCCGAGACCCTCAGGTTGCAGACATGCAGTTTCGAGATACCACATGATTATCAATTCCCACTTGCACATATGGAAGCCTTCTCTATCACCACAGTTTGATCCATCGTCAGCGCATCCACCACACTAGCTAGCTTCTAGAAGTAATATGGGTCTTTCTCCATGTGGTACAAGTCAGGTATTATGGGAGGTAATCACCCTAATATGTAAGGAATTTAAGCATGTTGTATTGAATATGCTTTTGATTATAGAACATCTGCATGTACATTATGTTTTTGACTTATTTTCACCTTGGTGTGTGTCATCTATTTCCTAGTAAGTGGCCAAATTTTAGGGAAGGGGTGTAATCAGGGGTCTCTTGAGGGTTCATCGTACCATTCCCGAACATACTTATCACTTTCCTCTCATTTTCATTCCCATCATATTGCCCTCTTCTAGACCCTTTGGATTTACTGACCTAAGAAGGGCATGTAACTCATCCTATGGGAAGAAGGGGTCGAAGGCCTAGAGGCTTGTAGCTAGAAAAAGATAAAATCCAAATCATTAACCTTCCATATTCTCTCCCAAGTATCTCAAGGATAATGTAATGTCTCTCATAACAATTGATGGGAATCGTGAAAGCATAACTAATAACAAATTCCAACAAGGAAGGGGCATGAGTGGGCATTGTTCTTAATGCTTAGGTAGAATCCCCACACATGTTCCCAACAATTTAGGTAGGAACCAAGGTAGAGTCAAGGTAGGAACAATTTTTATTTCTTAGGTAGAAACCCCACCTTGGATTCAACCTGGAAACATCCTAAAATAATTAAAGGCAATGAATGGGATTGGAAAAATGATGTATTGAAATCGAAGGTGCAACACACCCTCTATAAGGCACACATAGATGACACAATAAAATCCCTTGTATGTCATGAAACCCCTTGAACTATGAAGTATAAACCCCTATCCACCTCATCATCCACCACATGAATTTGAAGGGGAATCCTTGGGAGAATCCCATACTTGAGGGTTTTGATATATATGAATTTTATGACACGCCTCCCATAGCTAAACTTGGTCCATTGTATAGGGTTTTTTAACATTTGTTTAATTTGATGAGGTAGTTTTGATGCACATGTTTAGGTGCCTTGTTTATTAGATTTGGTTTTCACTTTCCATGATATTTTGACTTGATTTGGAGGGTGTACCCATTTGCTTTGCAGGATCTTGTTTTGTGGACAGTTTTGGAGGAACAAGCCTAGCTTAGGCTTCCATGGGGATTGAAGACCATGGGTTGGATGCCAAGGTACCACGTGTTGGATCATGATTATTTTCATTGGTAGGCCTAGAATACACCTTGGAAGACATGACCTATCGCTCACATTCCAAATGACTTTCCCGTCACTTCTTGAGGATTGACGTCACCTAGGGATATGGTTTGGTGGTGATGGAGTTATTTCTCATTGACACATGGCACATTTGGAAGGATGAATGATTTGAACCATGAAGAATAGACTTGGATGAATGAAAAGTGGCCTTTGGAGTCCTAGCCATGATTTTCCAACTCTAACGACTTTCTCCAAGTGCCAAAACGTCCCCTAAAGCGATGACGTCATCTTGTTTTAGGATTTCTAATGTGCAAAAGTGAAAATTAAATATTGTTTGGTTTAAAGGGTAAGATAAGGGTTGTTGAACCCTTGCATTATGTTTTAAACTAATTAAGTGGACAGACATTGTTTTAGACATTTTTTATAAATAGAGATCATGTAAATCTCATTTCATAACATAACTCTCCCATTGTGTGAAGTATTAGACTGAAATTTGCGCCCTCCTTGGGAAACCTTGTTTCTCTTGTGATTTTTATCTTGGTTTCTTTATGATATTGGTAGAATAAGTAGTGCTCTACCCTTATTGGAGTTTTTCTTTGGCATTTGTGGTGGATTCATCTTTGTAAGAGGAGGTTTATCTTGTCATTTCTTGAACTAGATAAGGATTTATCTTATTGATGCTTCATTTCTTAGTCACAAGTTTGCTTTTCTATATTTCTTTGGGAGTATAAGGATTTACAATCCCACCATTATCTATCATTTTTTTCTAGAATTTTTTTGTTGCACAAGGTTTTACTAGGAGAAGTAAAAGGTTTACACCCTCCTAGTATCTCTTAGCTTAGCATTTGTTTGTCTTGGGGAGTAAGAGAGTTTACACTCCAAGGAGATAGCATTGTTTATCTCTTTATTTACTTGAGTCCATAACCCAATAGCTATAGGCACTAGTATAATTGCATTGGAGAAATAAAATCATGCATTGTTTAATGTGAATTTTCAGAATTTGGAGCTTGTCTAAGTTGGAATCAATTTTTTGCTATTTATTCTTGGTTGAGGTACTAGGGTGTCATATTTACTCAATTACTTATTTATATTGTGATAAAACTTCATATAAATCTATTAGGGTTGCAGAAACCTTAACATGTTTCATTCATAACTTGTTTTTCAATCGTCAAAAGTTTCTAAGCGTTTGCCACTTTAATCTGCTTAGCCTAGCACAACTTTTGGCTGGATTCTTTGCAAGTTTTGGTGGTTGGATTTTATTCTGAAAAAAAAATGTTTTTGTTACATCCATAAGGCTACAAAATATCTCTACAAATACATTTTATTACAACCTTGTTTCATTGCTAGAGTCTTGTGCTTTCATTCTTGAGTGTGAGTAGTGTTTATCTAACTTTTCTTTAGCATCATTCGTTGGAATTTTAACAATTTTTTAGCATATTTAATAGTTATATATTTCCGATATACATTTTTTTTTATGAATGAAATTAGGGACAACAAGCTTAACTTTCTTTTCCAACTAAAATTAAAATATATTCTCAACTTGTTCTTGTGTCTCGGGCAGGTACAACATTCTTTGCAGGTGTCCTTTTCTCTTGGAAACCATTGGATACCACCTATACTCTTTCTCAAGCCTTTATGCATTTCTATATTGACCTATCGGGGGAATTTTCTTCATTTCTTCACTTTCCATCCCCTTCCCCCCAGGGTCGTCGGGGTTCCCCCTTTGAGGTGATTCTATCATCTCTAAATTGATGGTAATACATGCCTAAGGTGACAGTGGGTAGGTGTTCTCTAAGTTTTTTTCATTTGGTGGTTGGGTCAGGATTTTCCCAAGCTACAACTTGTGAGAAAATGTTTTAGATTCATTTTCGTTGAGGATTTTGAATCCTCTTTTGAACCCTAAAGAAACTTTGGCAAGTTATCTCAAATCCTTTTCCTTATCTTTCCTGGTGACTCCACCTAAAGGATGTTCCCTTTTAAATTTTGATGATCTCATATTGAATCTCATATAGCAACTCCACCTTCCCAGAACCCTTCCTCCTCTAATCATTTTACCTTGGAGAGGATCAAAACTTCTAAGGTCTATCGAAGAATATTTCCCCTTAAGTATCCCATTGTCAAAACCCTTTTTCATGGTACCCTTCCCCTTTATCCAATGGATCACCCTTGGGAAAAAGGACCTCTACAAACCTCTTAACATGGCCACCATCCTTGGATACCCCAACACAATGCAAAAAGAGTCAAACAAGTGGTTGTAAAAGTTCCCAGGAAACAATGTAGTGGTTGTTGAAGATCATCTCTACACCATAGGTGGGACATGGATAATGCAGAAGTCAAGAATGAGGATGTAGCCATGAGGCTACTCACTCCATCATTGATTGAAGAATCTCTCAAATGGTTTAGGGGCCTTCCAGATAATCACATCACATCCTATGAATATTTTTATGAGTCATTTAAGAGAAGATGGAAAACAAAGAAGGACAATGGGATTCTTGTAGCTCATTTCAATCAGATAAAGAAAAAGGAGAATGAGACAGTGAGTGATTTTGAGACTAGATTTGACAGATTATACAGCCAGATTCTAACAAATTTCCATTCTAGTGTTGCAACAGTTCTTCTCTAATATGTGAATGCATTTGATGGGAAGTTTCATTTTATTCTGAAGGAAAAGAAGCCCACTTATTTAGAAGAATCCAAAGAGTACAATGTAGATATTGAAGAAAATCTCCTTGACTCAAAGGTAGATCCTTTTTCAGTATCGTCATATCAAGCAAGAAGAAAAGATTGAATCTTCTAGTAGCAGTGCTCCTGATTGGATTTCCCTCTTGACTCAGAATATAGATCAAATGAGTACTCAATTTTTTCAAGCACAAAATTATATCATGGCTCATTTGACTATTGTAGAAAGAAATCAATCTTCCTCCAGACCTCATTTTACAAGACAATAGAGAGATGCCACAGGTTGGAAAACAAGGCCTCAACAAGAGGAAAATTCCCTTGATACTTTGAAACTAGTGGGGATGGTTGACATTGAACAAGCAGCTTGGATTCTTCCATGCCAAGAGCCTCATAGAGAATATGAGTTTCCCCTACAAGATGAGGATTCTTCCAACATTATGAACTTCATGGATATGATTTGTACTTTCCAAAATGAAGAAGTCAGACAGGAATAGATTGATGAAGATAGAAGACATGGAGAAAGAGAAGGGAGACTCCATCCTTTGAATCAATTGACAAATGATCAGAAGAAAGAGCTAAGGAAGAGCGAATATTTGACCTACACTAGAAGAAATAAAATTTCATCCCCTCCATCACAGTCTTCGATTCCTCCTCCATATACAGAGAAGGTGGTCCCACCACCTCCGCCTCCAACACATGAGTTGCTTCCTAAGATAGCTCCCACAGATGAGATTCAATTGAATATAGATGTTGTGGCCATGTTTGGAAAATTGAATATGATTGTCCCGATATCATAGATGTGAAAAATACCTTCTGTAAGGAGGGAGGTCTTGAAGTTATTACATGTACTAGATGAGAAGGAATATCCTCCCATCATTATGATCACTATGTATCTTGATCAGTAAAAGGACAACAATCCTCATTTCTATCTTTCATTAAGCATGAATGGCCTCCTCTTGAAAAATTGTATGATGGATTTTGGGGCCTCCACAAATGTCATGTCATTGAAGGTTATGGAACAAATTCGTTTGAATATGACACGAACTTGTGGAAACTTATGTGGAATTTATTCTAAAAAGGTCAAGGTTTATGGGTTATGTCAGGATGTTGAGGTCTTTTTGATTGATTTTCCACATGTCTGCCTCCTCATGAACATAGTGGTGGTCGACGTTCTAGATGCTTGGGGGATTCTCTTGTCAAGGATTTGGTTTTCTTCCCTTGGGGCTTTCATTAGCATAGACCTTACACATGCACAAATCCCCATGGAAGATGGAAATTTTGAGGTATTATACAGTCAAGAGAGAGATGGAAAGAATGTGACTGATCCCAATGGTCCTGAATACACAAGTGAAGATGAGTTTGATGAAGTCCCACATGTCATTGAGTATAATCCACAAGACTTTCCTTTTATGCAGGAAGACTCCATAGACACACTTCTTCCAAGGACAAATGAATACAAATACAAACTTGCAAAGTTCCAAGGGAAAGAACAAGGGTATATCCAAATATTAAAGATAAAAGATAAAGAATGTGATGAAGCCATCAAAGGGGCAGTTAACAGAGAACCTCCTTATATTCCATACATCAAGAATGTACCTTACATCAATTATAGTGAAGGAAGTCTTGCGCTCATCTGGGACAAAAGGAAGGGAAAGCCCAAGTATGACCATAAGGATTACAGTTCATGGCTTGTCCCTTACATCATCAAGAAAATTTCCAAAAAATAAAAGTATTATTTGATAGCTTTGGATGTGAGAAAGATGCCATTACTAGTGGATGTGTCTCTTCTTCGACCTTATGTTTATATCACTTGACTTCTTCAAGGCCCAGGCCCCAAATAAGTAGGTAGGTCATCTTTCTTTCCTTGCATTTGAATATTGATTTCTCATGTTAATTTAGATGAATTTCATATTTAATTTTCCTCTACTTTCATATTGATTTCATGCTTAGTTTAGAATTTTTTGAAAAATGCAAAAAAAAAAAAAAATTACATCAGTCTCATTTTTGTATTTTTGATATAAATGCAAAAAGGATGAGTGAATCCATCCTACTATTAATGAGTCTTTTTGTCTTAGTGTGTGTAGGAATAGGTATACCTGGATATTTTTATGTTCTCATGCACTCTATAGTGAGCACATATCCCCAAGTAGGATCCATATGTTATCCCCATTTTGTGGGATAACTAATGATATGATGTCTTGAGGCCCTTGGGTTGCAGACATGGAGTTTCAAGAGACCACATGGCTAGCAATTTCCACTTGCACCTATGGAATCTTTCTCTATCACCACAATTTGATTCATCATCAGTGCATCCACCACACCAGCTAGCTTCTTGAAGGCATATGGGTCTTTCTCCATGTGGTACAAGTCAAATATTGTGGCAAGTAATCACGCTAATATTTGAGGCATTTAAGATGTATTGAAACTAATTTTGATTATAGAACATATACTTGGACATTATTATTTTGATCTTGTTTAACCTTGGTGAGTGTCGTTGATTTCCTAGTAAATGGACAACTTTTGGGGAAGGGGTGTAGCTAAGGGTTCCTTGAGGGGTCATTGTACCATTTCCGACCATACTTATCAGTTTCTTCTCATTTGCATTCCCGTCACATTACCCTCTTATAGGCCCTTTTTCTTTAGTGACCCAAGAAGAGCATGTACCTCATCTCATGGGAAGAAGGGGTTGAAGGCCATGAGGCTTGTAGATGAAAAAATATAAAATCCAAACCATTAACCTTCTATATGCTCGCTCAGGGATCCCAAGGACAATGAAACGTCTCTCATAAAAATTGATGGGACCCGTGAAATAATAAATAATAAAAAAGTCCATCTAGGATGGGGCATGTGAGGGCATTATTTTTAATGCTTAGGTAGAATTCCCACACGTGTTCGCAACTTGGGGAGGCAAGATGTGACCAGGGTAGAGTCAAGGTGGGTACAATTTTTATTGGTTAGGTAGAATCTCCACCTTGGATTGAATCTATAAATGTCTTAAAAGAATTAAAGGCAATGAATGGGCTTGGAAAAAGGATGCATTGGAAACGAAGGTGCAACACACCCTCTAAAAAGGGATCCATAGATGAGACAATATGATCCCTTGTATGTCATGAAACCCATTGACCTATGAAATATAAACCCCTATCCACCTCATCATCCACTACATGAATTTGAAGGGGAATCCTTGGGAGCATCCCCTACTAGAGGGTTTTGGTCTACCCAATAGGAATTTTATGACACCGCTCCCATACCTAAAATTGGTCAATTGTATAGGGTCTTTGATAATTTGTTCAATTTGATGAGGTATTTTTGATGCACATGTTTATGTTCCTTTTTTATTAGATGTGGTTTTCACTTTCCATGATATTTTGACTTTAGATCTTTGGAGGGCATACCCATTTGCTTTGTAGGACCTTGTTTGGTGGAAAATTTTGGAGGAACAAGCCTAGATTGGGATTCCATGGTTCTTGAATCAGATAGGTTGGATACCAAGGGCCGACATGAAAAATCATGATGAATTTACTTTGGAGGCCTATAAGACACCTTGGGCAGTGGGAAAACTACCCAATCTCTCGTAATCTCAACGAATTCCTTACAACCTTTTTTATTGTTGCAACTTTTGTGGGTATACATGGGCTGTAATGGTGCAGCTAACATATGTACACATGTTGTAGTGGTGCAGAAAGTGTGTGTACATGGGTAGTAGTGGTGCAGGGTGCGTACATATTCGAAAATAGGGTTTTTAAGAAGAGTTTCTCAATGATGGCTTGGAAAAAATAGCAAGTAAGAGGGCCAAATGCCAGGTATGCATGTATGGTGCAATTTAGGGTTATAACATATGCTCCCTAATGTGTGAGGTCAGAAGATCATATGATGGCCAAAATACATTACAAAATCTTCACCAATGTACGAAGCGAGTGAGCCCAAGAGCAGAGTTCATGAGCCCGAGACCAGAGTTCGGGAGGTGCCATCTGCAAAAATAACAATTCTCTCACCGAGGCAGGCATACCCATGCTCGGGATGAAATAAACCATGGCTTCCAATCAAATACACTACAGATCCATGTCATATAACTATATAAGCTGTAGTCGCGGGCAGTACACAATGGATCTACATCTCAAAGTCTGATCCAAGTGGATATTGGTGGCCACGGACCTTTTCTAATTGGCTCAAAACACTTTTCTGGCAATTTTGGTAATTTACTATTTTTAGCAGTTTTTCAGGTCCTAAAACTTCTGGAGCCGTTTTGAGGCCCTAAACAACCTTTTTTTGGGAAAACGAGGAGCAACATAAAATTTCCTTCATGTTTTCCCCAAAATGAATCTCCTCAAAGATACCTTTCCAACGGGCTATCATCCGCCTAAAATGGAGATCGTACACAAAAGTTACGACCCCAGGAAGTTGATGTATGAACTTACCCAAATGGGGCCCACGTGACTTTTGGCGCTTCGTCTCCTAGGGTTAGGTTTTTGGATGTCTAGGGTTTTGGGCATACCTGTTTATTGTAAAAAGGCCTTCAGAGCCTCATTGTAATCATCTTCTTGCAAATGAGCACAGTTGTCACATCTCTTCTCAGATATAAGCTGCCACCATTCCAACAAGCTTGTTTTCCACTGCATTTTACAGTTTCAACTTATTTCCTTATTGAATAGAAAACCAATTTTATTGTATCTTTGTTATTTTGTGTTAAGCACCTATTAATAATCTGTAGTCATTTCGTTCTTCTCATAAAATCTGGATCAGTGGTATCAGAGAGGTTTGCTCCTTGTCGTCTTAATGCATGTCCCCAACGAGGTTGGAGTACAAAGAGTTGGGTCTCGATCTTGTTTCTCTTGAGGACAAAATCTCTTGCACGCCCAAGCGACCTCTCATGGCATGAGAAAATAAAGATGACGGGACATGAGATCCTTTCAAAATGTTTCTTCAGGGAGACCTCACAGAATAGAGGAACGAGATGATGGATAGTTTCGCACAAATCCTTCAGCGGCTACCAACAGGCAACACATCTTCTTTGAGAGGAGGTGCCACCCCCTTCAAGGTACAAATAAACTTCGATATTCCTATATTTGAAGGTCATATAGACGCAGAGGTTTTAGACAAGTGATTGAATCTACTAGAAGGGTATTTTTTTGTCCATAACTTTTCGAATAGAGAAAATATTACTTTTACACTCCTCAAATATGTTCCCCATGTCAAAGATTTGTGGGAAACTTTCTGTGAGAAAAAGGAAATAGAGGAACCCTCATTATTTACATTCATGACCACAAGGGAATCCTTCAGGGATGATATTAAGGAACAATCCTACCATGTCAGAATTTATGACGACTTGTATACCAAATGGACCACACTGCAGCAAGAAAGAGACCAAGTAGTGCCATATTTCACAAATATATTCCATACCTTGTGCAAAAAGATGGGTATCAAAGATTCAGAGCGAAATCTGGTGCTCAAGTATCATGGTTATCTGCATAGATACATCCAAACCAAAATAGAATTTCTGGACATCTCATCCTTGGGCGCGACCTACTAATATGCCATCAAAATCAGCAGAAGCTCAAACAAAAGACGCAGAAATTTGGGCCTGGGAATCCCTCACAACAAAATCCAGGAAAGGGCGACCCCAACACATAGAACAAAGGACAGAGAAAATATGGATAGTATCGTGAAAACTAGTCCAAGCCTCAAGCAAAGAAGGACACTAGAAAGACAAATAAAGACATCGGGAAGTGGTGAGACTTCCATAAGAGACCTTGGCATAACATTATTGATTGTCACTCAAAGAAGTCATTGGTGGTTGAAGTGAAATCCTATGAACCAGATGTGGGTTCTGACTCTGAGTCAGAACCAGAAAGGGGAAGACAGATCATTTACGTGGAACCCAGTGCCACTATTGCTACCACCAAGCTCCAGCCTAGTGAACTAGATGAGCTAGAAGAAGGAGAGCGCCTCTTCCATTCACAGATGTGGGTAAAAGGCACCCCACTACACTTCATCGTTGATAGAGGTAGCTAGAAGAACTTCATATCAGTAGAAGTCATCAAGCAGTTGGCCCTACTGACAACGTCGTACCCACAACCCTACACCATTGTATGGCTCTGCTAAGGAAGCGATATTCGCATCAGCCAAGACTTTCGTCTGTCGTATGACATCAAGCCCTTCAAAGACAAGGTATTGTGTGATGTTTGTCCTCTTGAAGTTTGTGATGTTCTTTTGGGCCAACCTTATTGATGGAAATGATATGTTGTATATGATTCTAGGCCTCGTAGTGTTATTATTACTTTGAACAGGAAATTGTACAGGATACCCGAGGCAATCCCACCTAGTGCTATTTCCTTGATCTCTACTAAGAAATGCAGGGAGGTCATCTCTCAGAAGGGGAATTTTTTCTTCTTCGTGATTCACTCTCAAAATGAGAGAAAGATCACAACCACATCCAGGGTCTCTATGGCTGACCTCTCCACACAAAAAAAGAAAGTAGATAAAGTCATGGACTAATACTCAGATATATTCTCCTCACCTACCAGGGTACCTCTACACTTCTAGGTCAAGCACCCCATTAATATGACCCCTGGCGCACCCCTGCCCAATGGTCTAGTCTATCACCGCTCTCTATTAGATAATGAGGAGATCAAGCGACAAATCCAAGAATTTCTCCTCAAGGGGCACATCTATCCCAAATCATCACATTGTGGGAGCCCAAACGTGCTGGTATAGAAGAAATATGGAACCTAGCGACTCTGCATTGATTACCGGGCTCTGAATAAAATTACAGTTAGAAATCGATACCTGATTCCCCAAATCAATGACCTCCTTGATCAACTCACAAGGGAAAAATACTTCAGTAATATTGATCTGGCATTTGGCTACCACCATGTCCCGATAGAACAGGCAAATGTATGGAAAACCGCCTTCAAGTCAAAGGAGGGCCTTTTTGAATGTTTGGTCATGCCCTTTGGTTTAAAAAATGCTCCAACCACTTTCATGAGGATGATGGATGATATTCTATGACCATTCACTAATACTTTTGTAGTGGTGTATCTGGATGACATTCTCATTTACAACAAGACTTTGGTCAAACACTTGCAGCATATTTAGCAGGTTCTGCACACCCTGCAATAGCACAAGCTATACGCCAACTTGGAAAATTTATCCTTCAGCATGGACATGGTCCATTACCTGGGCTACATCATTGATAAGCATGGCATACATGTGGATCCAGCCAAAATCCAAGTCATCTGTGAATGGCCAACCACACTCACTGTGCTTCGGAGCTTCTTGGGCCTTGCCAATTTCTACCGTAGGTTGATGATGGGATTCTTCCATATTGCATGGACCCTCAGCCAAATAACCAAAGGTGGTGGTAAGGAGAAATTTTCGTGGGGATGGTACCAACAAAATGCATTCAATGATTTGAAGCAACACTTGTGCTCAGCCCTAGTACTTTCACTACCATACCTGTAACATCCCTTTCAGATCAAGACAGATGCTTCAGATTATGTTGTGGGCGTCGTTCTCACTCAACACGACTACCATGTGGCCTATCATAGTGAGACACTATTAGATGTGGTCCATAAGTGTTGCAAGGGGAAAACTCTCTATGGCCAAGGGTAAACCACAACAGACAGGTATGACTGCAGAAATCAACTCAATTCCAACATATGCTATATGAACTAATATGCAAGATAAGAAAGAGGTTTACCTTGATCCAACATTTGATGATGTTCCACCGTTGAGAATTTCCACCCAAAGCGTTATACCTGCAATAAGTCCTTAACAAACGAGTAGAAGTATATAGTGATGATATAAAGGGGTTAACACATTAGATAGCATAATCCATCAATAAACATTACAAACATGCCCATGGATAATAATCATACATTCGAAATATACCAATAGGACGAGAAAAGAGTATTTCTATTAATAATTGATCAGTAGAAGTGACAACATTGTTGGCAAATATTTAACAGACAGTTAACAGACAGCGACAGACAGTGAATGCTTGTCATTGATGGCAACAGTGAAGATGACATGAGAACAACAAGTTTGTAATTGACAGGAAAACAGAAGATAATTTTAGAGAGGTGAATGATCGAAAGCAGTGAAAGATCAAAGGCAGCGAGTGATCGAAAGTAGTGAATGATCGAAGGAAGTGAATGAGTGAAAGGTTGAGAAGAATCTTTGATCGTTGAAGAGGGAGACAGATATTAGTCATCAGATCCGAGCGTAGGGTCTGACCACCGATGGATCAAAGAGAACCTGCACGGCCTTTAAACTGCAAGGAGAAGCGGGTGTAGTCACAATATGCAAATTCGCGATGAAATCTGAGCTGTCAGATCGAACTTTGATCTGGACCGTTAATTCCAGTCACTGTCGGAGTATCGGGGATCGGGACTTTGAAATGTCAAAATCATTTGACAACAAGAACCCCGAAATCACAATATGTGATTTCGCGATTTAATCGCAGCCGTTAAGATAAGAAGTGATATGGACCGTTGATTTAACTTCTTATCGGAGTTTCGGGGATCGCAAAATCAAGAGGCAAAGAACTCAATGCATCAAGAATGTCGATTTCGTGATATGAAAAATCGTGATTGAATATGGACCGTCAGATCAAGAAATGATCTAGACCGTTGATCTGACCTCTCACGGAGTTTCGAGGATCGGGATTTGTAAGTGACAAAAACTATGAACGTCAGGAATTTCGATTTCGCGATGAGTGAATTCCCGACTTAATATGAACCATCAGATCTAGATATAATCTGGATCGTTGATCTGATTTCATTATGGAATTTTCGGGGATCGGGATTTGTAAGTGATAAAACCTATGAATGTCAGGAATTCCCATTTTGCGATGAGTGAATTCCCGACTTACTCTGAATCGTCAGATCTGATTATGATCTGGATCGTTGATCTAATTGCTTTACGGAATTTTGTGAATCGGGATTTGTAAGTGAAAAGAACATTGAACATAAGGAATGTCGAAACCCAATTTAAAAAGGCAAAAATAATAAAGGTCATCCAACGGTGCAGATAAAACTTGACTGTGATCGGAGGGTCATTGTTCTCTCTCACAGATTAACTCATGAGTTTGGAGTATGTTAGCAAAACAGACGCATGATTGCAAATCAGTTAGCGTTTCAGTTGGTGTTTCAGTTGCTTAGACAATTGTCATCTTTTTGCCTAAAGAATTGGGAAGTTGAATGGTCACGTTCGAGTGTATAAAAGAAGAGGAAACATGCTGTGTCGAGTTCTCTTTCTGCAAGTGAAAAAGAATGAAATTGTAAGAATATAGAAGAAGAGGATGCACAGGAGGAAATCTAGCATATGTGAAGTGTGAGATGAAATGCAGAGCAGAATAACAGAACGACTTGAAGAAGAGAAGAATGAAAGTACGAGTTGATGCAGAGCATACCTACTGACTAGACAGAGGAAGAGAAGAGCAGCAGAACAGTGTGCAGAAGACCAGATTTAAGCACAAAGAAAGATTGGTAAGAACTGATTTATCTGTAAAATTGAATGTTTATTTACCCATTTAAATTTTAGGGTGGAAGGGAGGTGCTCGGGAGGACTGTTGTCCTCAGAGGTTCAAGTGGGAGATTGAACACAGGAATTTGTAGCTTCCATCTGGTTGCAGCCAGAGAAACCAGGGTGGCAGGGTGGTGCTAGGGAGAACAAGTGTTCTCTGTTATACAGGTTGGAGCCTGTGTAACGGAAAGTTGGTGCTTCCATCCAGTTTGTGCTGGAACATTCAGGAAGTTGGTGCTTCCATCCAGTTGGTGCTGGAATATTCAGGGAGTTGGTGCTTCCTTCTAGTGGGTGCTAGAGAAACCAGAGAGTTGGTGCTCTCAAACAAGTTGCAGCATGTAAAACAGAGGTTGCAGCCTCACATTGAGTTGGTGCTCAATTATAGATGATGTACAGAACTTAAAAGACTGCCTATCATTTCGAAGAAGAAGAGGTTTTCTCCCTTTATGGGTTTCCTCGTGAAGAATCTATCTTTGTGTATACTTTATGTGTGACTATTGTTCTTTACCTTTACTGTCCATATGTTGTATATAGTTGATGATCACATGAGGAAATTTTAATAAAGTTTTAATAGGCTTAATATTGTTTAAGCTCACATACAACTGATTCACCCCCCCTCTTAGTTGTATTAATAATTTTCAACAATTGGTATCAGAGCAGGTTCCTTTTATTTAAAGGTAGATCTGTAAGCTTAAACATGACAAGTCATGAAGGGACTTCGGCCTCTAAGCCCCCTCTGTTTGATGGAACAAAATTTTCCTTCTGGAAGATTAGAATGAGAACATATTTAATGGCCTTGGTTGTTGATGTTTGGGATGTAGTAGAGACTGGATATACAAAGCCTATTGTGCTAGCCAACAAGGATGATAAGTTAGAGTTTAGTTTTAATTCTAAGGGGGTGAATGCTATCTTGAATGGACTTGTTGAAGCTGAGTTTGTAAAGGTGATGCATCTTGATA
>ML811661.1:213826-238221 GCA_009831015.1 Picea engelmannii | reverse complement strand
AAATGAGAAAGTAAAAGATGCCAAACTTCAAACATACAGATTGAAATTTGAACAACTAAAGATGAATGAAGATGAAACAATTATCAAGTATTTTTTAAGAGTTGAAGAACTTGTAAATGCCATGAAGGGTCTAGGTGAGACGTGTTGGCGATGGAAGTCACCCCTGGATTGCTAGCAGGAGCAGAGCCCGACGCCCATCAGTTTTATGTCACGGTTTTTTATAGATGGGTGATCGAATGGAGGTAAACTCAAGACAATAGTGTTCCAACTCTGAAACCAGGCCAGGTATGCATGAGCAAGTGAGGTCTTGCATAAATTTCAGACAGTGGGATATAGTAAAGGGTGAGCAGGCGGAAGACTTATACAAGAGAAAAGCGAAGGTCTGTTATAAACAGCAGGTTTCTAACAGACTGTAGAAGAAGGCATTTAAACACAGGATCGACTTACATTCAAATGCAAAGCCAGAGGACACAATTATGTAATAATAAATCCTTTATCATAACATAACTGCAATAATTCGCACGAGTCAGTCGTTCACGAACCCTCTTAGCATGAGATGAAAATTAGGCGGAGTAAGAAGACCTGTTTGTCATAAAACAAGAAATCTCATATACAAATGCATAAGTTGAAAGCTAGAATAGCTGCTAAAACATTACAGTAGGGAGCTCTGCTCAACCATCGATGCTTACAAAATGGAAAAAATGCCTACATATACTCTTTCCTTCCTTTTTCCTAGTAGAGGCGTCTCAGAACTTTCAATGGATGGCGTCGCCTCAATCAAATTTGGCCTGCATTGCTCTGTCATACACTACATTAATTCGGCATGGCCTGTGCTAGAGGTAGTTGAACCCTTTGAATGTTGACTGGGCGTGTGCAGGTTCTTCCGACGAATTGAAGACTCGGCGCGGCTTCCCTGAGGAGAAATGGTACAGGGGACCCTCTTGAGCAGACTTTCGGTCGGGACCTCCATACTCTGCAATAAATGAGTGAGGTGAGGTTTGAACCACCCTCTCTTTTCTTCATTAATCTCCAACAGGCACTGGGATTTAGCTCATGTCGAATCAGCATCTGGAACATCACGATGCCTTCCTTTGGAGATTTAGCTTGATGCTTCGGGGCCCGAGTGGCCAAATGACAAACATAAACGTTGCTTCTCCATTCCTATTCTCTTACGACCAGGCGCCATAACCATGGGCCTGATCCTGGGCGCTATCAGAAATTCGGGGTTCGGGGTTTCGAAATGCATGAAATGAGGGGTGCCTGCTCCCCGAAACCCTGATATGTGATATGTCGATAGGCCTGCCACCTATCCCAATGAGATCGGACGGTCCAGATTCATTTTGACCATGGCGCTTCCCCTTGCTAAACCCTGGGAAACTGGTCGGCCCCAAAAACCCGATGGTCGTCAATCCGCTTCTATGGATGGATCTCGGCCGCCGATGTCAAAACTTTGACCGCTCGCTTGATTTTCTACTAAAAAATGAGATTCTCTCGTGTTATGCTCGGGTGCTTCCCATGTAAACTGCAGACCTGGGTATGCCTAATCCCGAGACAAGAAATATCGCTAACATTAGGCTCCATGGGGGATAGATTTGTCCCTGTGATGCTCTAAGAACTCCTTCCGCAGCTTCAGTGCCTTATTATTGGGCTATGGAGTCACTTATTAAGCCGAAAACATGTAAAAAGAAAATAATCAAAGATAAAAAGGGAAATATTTACAAACAAAGGAGCCGTCTAAGGCTCAAATAAAACATTTTTTCAGAAAATGCGCATTCACTTTGCTATTGAAAACCTCTTCACCCTCCAGATCCTGTAACCCGTATGTGTTGTTGGAGAAAATCTCAGAGATTTTGAAGGGGTCGATCCAGAGGGTGTCGAACTTGTTGTGCATGACTTTATCCTGTCTGGGTGCGTCCCACTTAAATACCAAATCCCCGATCTCCAACTCCTTTTTCTTGGCCTTTCTGTCAAAATCCTGTTTGATCTTCTGTTGATGACTATAAGCTGCGTCCCTCACTTGTTCTCTGATCTGCTGGACTTCCACTATCTGATGAATTCTTCTGATCATATGATCTGGTTCTCCCTTGTAGTCTTGAAAAAACTTTGCCATAGGTAAGGCGAGCTGAGTAGGGAAAATCGCCTCTGCTCTATAGACTAGTTGAAACGGCGAAGTGCCCAGAGAATTCTTCATTGTGACACGATCGGCCCACAGAGAAAATTTCAACTTTGAATCCCAGACTCTTTTGTTATCCTCTAACAATCTTTTGATGATCTTTATCAGGATTTTGTTAGAGGATTTCGCTAAACCATTTCCCTGGGGATAGTAGGGGGTGAAGTGAATTAGCGAGATCTGGAACTGCTCACAGAACTTAATTAGAGGTTCAGATTTGAAAGAAGCAGCTTTATCAATGACGATCCTACTGGGATAGCCAAATCGGGCTATGATATCCTCTAGGAAGCTGATAATTACTTTGTGTGATGCGCTTCTGGTGGGGACAGCTTCTATCCACTTGGTGAAATAATCAGTTGCAGTCAGAATCCATCTATGTTGACCACTTGAGGGAGGATGAATTTCTCCGATGAAGTCCAACCCCCACTGCTGAAAAGGTGTCGAAGCTACTATGGGCTTTAATGGCAGCGATTTGAGTTGTTGTTTTCCTGAGAACTTTTGGCATTTGATGCAAGCTCTGATCTCCCTGCAAACATCGGGGAATAAAGTGGGCCAGTAATACCCAGCTCAGAGTATCCTGTGAGTTGTGGTCTTCCAGAAATGATGACCTCCGCAAAGGCCGCTATGAAAATCAAACGTAACCTTCTGGGCCTCCTGCGGGTCCAGGCATCTCAGAAATACCCCTAGAGGGTCTTTCCAGTACAAGGCTTGGTCGATCAGGCAATACCTGACCGCTTTGAGCTTTAGAGCCCTTGCTTTGTTTTTTCCCATTCCATCGGGGGGCTTCAACTCCTGCAGAAAATACAGAATGTCACGATACCAGGCACATCCTGCAAGCGATAAGCCATCTTTAGAGCATTGGCTGGGTGATTCAGCTTGCTGAGATCCTGGGTGAGTATTGATGAAACTAACTCCCAAGTCTTTGCAGTTGGATTCAGCCATTAGATTGGCTAAACCTTGCCCCTTAACCAACTTGGTGGGCTTTATCTCTAAGTCAAATTCCAGAATTTTAGCGATCCATCTGCCTCTTTTCCCATCTACGTCTGGTTGTACAAGGATGTCCTTCATGGAAGCTGAAGGAACATATGCTATCACTTTTGAATGAAATACATAGACTCTGAAAGCTTTGAGAGATTTCACTAAGGTGTAGGCCTATTTCTCCATGATTTCATACCTGCTCTCTGCATCTCTTAACGCCCTGCTGAAGAAGGCGATGGGTTTCTCACACCCTTCCTCATTTTTATGCAGTAAGACCGCCGCCACTATATCATAGGAAGCAAAAGAAAAAATCAGGAAATCCTTGGAATAATCAGAACTGATTAGCACAGGCGCCTCTGTCAATGCCTTTTTTATTCAGTCAAAAGATGCCTGAGGCTCAGCGGTCCATCTCACTTCATTTCCCTTTCTGAGCATTGTTGTGATGTGTTTTACCAATTCAACAAAATTTGAGACGAATCTCCTCAGGAAGTTAATCTTTCCTAGAAATGCCTAGACCTCTTTTTTAGACCTGGGAAGTGACAAGGTTTGAATCGCCTCCACTCTGCTGGGATCAATTCTTACTCCTTCTGTCGATACTATATGGCATAGCATCTTTCCCTCCATCATAGCGAATAGGGACTTCTTGGGATTTAGGGAAAGACCAAATCTCTGACACTTCGAGAAAACTTTCCTTAAGTGACAGCGGTGCTCTTTATCAGACCTGGAGAAGACCGTGATGTCATCTAGGTAGATCACTACAAACTGATATTTTTGTCCGATGAAGGCTATATCCATGTCTCGCTAAAATGTTGCTCCTGCATTCATCAACCCAAATGGAATTTTGGCATACATGAACGTACCCCAAGTAGTGGTGAAGGCCATTTTTTCTCTGTCCTCAGGCATGACCGATATCTGATTATAGCCGGAAAACTCGTCGATCATAGATATCCTGGATGCACCAGTTACCCTTTGCAGTATGTGTTCCATCTTAGGTAGGGGGTAATTGTCCTTCTTCGAGCTTCTATTCAGATTCCTGAAATCGACACAAAGCCCGATATCTCCGCTTTTCTTCCTTACCGGAACCAAATTGGCCACCCATTTGGAATATCTCAAGGGGACGATGATCTGTGCATCTAATAGCTTCTTGACTTCCTTTTCCATGATCGGCAACAACATGGGATTTATCTGTCTCATCTTCTGCCTGAATGGATTAGCTTCTTCCTTCAACGGGATTTTGTGTTCAATGACAGATGTGTCGTATGTCTTGAGGTCTTTGTAGGTCCAAGAGAACACGTCGACAAACTCTCTCAGCAACTTTGTGTACTCGGCCCTCTGTTCGTTGGTCAGGCTACTTGATAATCTGACAAACTTGGGCTCTTCCTGCGTGCCAATGTTGCATTCGGTTGTATCAGCATCTTCATCTGAGACCCTGCCCTTTACTGCCACATCGTTCCCATCAAACAGTCTCTCTAAAGGGACTAGTCTTCTCGGGATGTGATTGCTAGGCAGCTAGATAATCTGATGATTAGCTAGGCAGCTGGATAATCTGATGATTAGCAATTTTGTTTAAAAACACCTCAGGGTGAGGGTTACCTTCTGGATCAGGATCTTGATCAATGTGTACCGCAAAAAATTCATCAACTGATTTGAGAAACCTTTCGAGTTCCGAATCATCCTTGAACACATTCCAATGCTTGACATTGTTCGACACCGAGGGCCTATATCTTATATCAACATCATTTTTTACCATAGGCGGCAGAGGAAATTTGAGCAAACTAGCTGAGACAGCTAAGGAATTGGCCAAAGTATTTTCTCCCCTCGGAATGAAAGAAATGTTAAAATCCAAGAAGAAATTATCAATAAGGTCCCATACTTCATTCCGATAATTTCTGAGCCGAGGGTTATTGGCACGATAAGAATTCCTTACCTGCTGAATAATCAACTCAGCATCTCGGAATACTGCTATCTTTTTAATTCCCATTTCCTTTGCATCCTTCATACCCAGAACAAGAGCTTCATACTCTACCATGTTGTTGGTGGCTTCGAATTCTATCTTGTATAACAGGGACACGGCTTCTTGACAAGGTGATATGAAAACCACTCCAGTGCCAGCGCCTTCGCTAGAAGAAGCTCCGTCAAAAAACATCTTTCACATAGAGGGGCTTTGAGGGGAAATCGGATGATCAGGGCTGGGATGTTTTCTGCTTAGTAAAGAGATTTCAGGAGCATCAGTAAGCTGCAGAAAACTAGACCCCAAATCGGTGTCAAGTGCAAAGATGGGGTGATTGGTGGGGTCTGTTGCATCACTGACAATATAGGCTAGTTGGGCTTCTTTGTATAACCTCCTTTGTTCCCCTCTGAAGAACGGAATGGTGGCATATGTGAGATCCATTTGTAGTGTCCCTCCAATCTTTTTAATCCACGATCTAGACAATAGCATACCAAATTTGGGGGGAACGTCGGCTACCACAATATACATGACCACACTTTTCATGGGTAGCTGAAACAGGGAAACCACCAGGTCTTTGATGACTCCTAGACACTGCACTCTCCTTGAATCGAAAGAATATAAATCATGATAAGTTCTTGTCACCTCCAGTCCCAATTCTTCCATGACTATTTTTGGCATAAGGTTATGGGAAGCCCCTGAATCCATCAGGCAGTTATGAAGCACTTTATCATGTATGTTCATGGATGTGTAGAAGGGGGGGGATGAGTCATCTTTGTCTTCTACCATGGGGCCTAAGATGATGGTTGGCTTCTCATCTTGAAGGTTTACTAAGTCAGAGGGGGGATGGCGGGACTCGGATTGTAGCATCTTGGAGAGGGATCTTTTAAAATCTTCATTTTTAACTAGCTCTGAGAGGGGAACGAGGATCCTGATCTTTTGAATTTCATGTTCAAAATTAAAGGATGTAATGGTCTTAGGAGCTTCCCTTACCTCGGTAATAGGTTCTTTGATTGCTGGCAAAGCGCTCTGAGCTCTTTTATCTTTAGTAGTGGCTGCTGCTATGAGGGGCCGGTCTGGGCTGTCAAAGTCTCCTTCTTTCCTTCTCGACCTGAGATTATATCTATTAGAAGTGTGACCGGCCCTTTGCTCTTTCCCCAACTCATGAATTTGAGCGCTCATCATGGATTCTTCATATGTGAACTGCATCAAATGGGGAAAAGGGGGAGCTTCTTCAATACAGTGAATTTCAGGGCCAAACTCGTCTATCTCCTCTCTTTCCTCATGATCAACTAGGTTGTTTTGGAGGGGGGTTTGAACTCTTTGATCTTCTCTGTTCTTTCCCCTTTGTTCCCTTGGGAAAACCAGAGGCATATTGTTAGTAGGTCGTCTGAAACCTCTATTATCAGTGTTCTGGGGATTTTTGTACATGGGCTTCCCCTCTAATTCCCACCTTTCCATCTTAGCAGCAAGCGATTTTAGTGTTCTAGCTGTCTCATCTGTCTGATGGGGCAGGGGAGAGGAACTAGATGAGGAAGCTTCAGGACTGTTCTTGGACGTATTTATATCACCTGCGTTCCTGAGTCGTTTGACAGCCAATATGTTAGATTCTACCTCCACAGCCGCATCCTGCATGTGGGCCAGCGTAGCATCTCTTCTCTCCCTCAGCAGTAGGCAGAAATTAGGATCAAAAGCACTGGAGTAAGTGATCTTTGCAGAGGCTTCAGAGGGTTTTATCTTAGCAGGGATTCTATTGTACATTTTATTAAATCTCTTGGAGAAGTCGGAGACAGTCTCTCCTTCCTTTCTCTTCAACGACCCAAACTCTGTCATGTAATACATGAAATCTTTTTTATCTCCCCACTGTCTCAAAAAGGTACTATCTAAAGCTTCAATTCCATCAATAGATCCAGGAGGCAGGGCCTTGAACCATTTTCTAGCCTCTCCTTGGAGATTATGGACAAAAATTCTCATCCATACGTCTGCGTGCATGATAACATTATCATCCACGAAAGTATAAAAGGCTGCTAGGTGCTCTTCAACAGATATGTCCCCCTCGCCTGTAAACTTGGGCAGTTGCTTTAGGTATCCATCTGGTGGGAGGGCATTAAGAAGATGTGGTAAGACAAGAGGAGCATACCTAGCGGCTATGATGGCCTCCATTGCGGTCATAGGGGGATTTGCTCCAGCCATATGGATATTATTTAAAGGGGAACTTTGAGGAGAAGGAAATCGGAATGTGGATACCAGGGATGAGTTCTTAATGGGAGTGGGAAACAAGAGAGGATTTAAGGAGAAAGCTAATGAGCTCAAGTCAGTAGGTGCTCCTCCTTGTGCAGGAGTGGGGAAATCTTCTGTGGTCCTGGGTCTATGCCAAGGTACAACTTCAGAGGAGAGGGGAGTGACAAGGATTTCTCCCTCCAATCCTAGACCAGGAGGGGAAAACTCAGCAGGAACAGTCCCAAAATTCAGGAAACGGGAAACTTCTGAAGGAGGTCTATTAAGAAACTGAGGAGGAGAAAATGGAGTTATTACAGAAGGATATGGAAGATTACCTATTTCGGTGGTGGAAGATTCTTCTTCATGGGCCTTTCCTTTTCTAAGAAGCACCTCTGGATCGGTTTCAGGTGTAGCTAGGGGAAGTTGTGGATGAGACCGCGTGTGTCTGCCTCTGAAAGCCACAATTGATAGAGCAGGTTCTCCCCAGCGAAGTCATCACAATGGAGTCTCCAGGTGCACAACAGCAATCTTGATAATTCTGATATATAATGCACCTTTAGAATCAGTTAATCGTTGTCGTCAATCCGGGGGAAAATATTCAACTTTGTCCCTGGAAACGGCGCCAGAAATGTTGGCGACGGAAGTCACCCCTGGATTGCTAGAAGGAGAAGAGCCCGACGCCCATCATTTTTATGTCACGGTTGTTTATAGATGGGTGATCGAATGGAGGTAAACTCAAGAAAATAGTGTTCCAACTCTTAAGCCAGGCCAGGTATGCATGAGAAAGTGAGGTCTTGCGTAAATTTCAGACAGTGGGTTGTAGTAAAGGGTGAGCAGGCGGAAGACTTATACAAGAGAAAAGCGAAGGTCTATTATAAACAACAGGTTTCTAACAAACAGTAGAAGAAGGCATTTAAACACAGGATCAGCTTACATTCAAATGCAAAGCCAGAGGACACAATTATGTAATAATAAATCCTTTATCATAACATAATTGCAATAATTCGCACGAGTCAGTCGTTCACGAACCCTCTTAGAATGAGATGAAAATTAGGCGGAGTAAGAAGAACTGTCTATCTTAAAACAAGAAATCTCATATACAGATGCATAAGCTAAAACCTAGAATAGTTGCTAAAACATTACAGTAGGGAGCTCTGCTCAACCATCGATGCTTACAAAATGGAAAAAATGCCTACATATACTCTTTCCTTCCTTTTGCCCAATAGAGGCATCTCAGAACTTTCAATAGATGGCCTCACCTCAATCTAATCTGGCCTACATTGCTCTATCATATGCTACCTTAATTCAGCATGGCCTGTGCCAGAGGTAGTTGAACCCTTTGAATGTTGACTTGGCGTGTGCAGGTTCTTCCGGCGAATTGAAGACTCGGCGCGGCTTCCCTGAGGAGAAATGGTACAGGGGACCCTCTTGGGTAGAATTTCGGCCGGGACCTCCATACTCTCCAATAAATGAGCGAGGTGAGGTTTGAACCACCCTCTCTTTTCTTCCTTAATCTCCAACAGGCACTGGGATTTAGCTCACGTCGAATCAGCATCTGAAGCATCACGATGTCTTCCTTCAGAGATTTAGCTTGACGCTTCAGGGCTTGAGTGGCCAAATGACAAAAATAAACTCCCCTTCTCTATTCCTGTTCTCTTACGACCAGGTTCCAGAACCATGGGCCTAATCCTGGGCACTATCGGAAATTCAGGGTTCGGGGTTTCGAAATGCATGAAACGAGGGGTGCCTGCTCCCTGAAACCCTGATCTGCGATATGCCGACAAGCCTTCCACCTGTCCCAATGAGATCGGATGGTCCAGATTTGTTTTGACCATGGCACTTCCCCTTGCTAAACCCTGGGCAACTGGTCGGCCCCGAAAACCCGATGGCCGTCGATCCGCTTCTATGGATGGATCTCGGCCTCCGATGGAAAAAGTTCGCCCGCTCGCTTGATTTGCTGCTAAAAAATGGGATTCTCTCATGTTATTCTTGGGTGCTTCCCGTGCAAACTGCATACCTGGGTATGCCTAATCTCGAGGCAAGAAATATCGCTAACAAGACGTTTGATGACTCACTCTTAGTTCAGAAGATTTTAAGATCTTTGCCTAATAAATTTAATCCAAAATTCTCTGCAATAGAAGAATTAAATGATCTTAAAACTCTATCCACTGATCAACTTCTAGGAACTCTAACTGCATATGAAATGAGAATTAACAAAGATAAATCCAGTACCAAAGAAGCATCTTTTAAAGCAGACAAGAATACTGATTCAGAATTAGATGATATTGAGGCAAAATTTGTGAGAAGGTTAAACAAAGGATCAGGAAAATATCAAGGGAAGTTTTCCTTCAAATGTTTTAACTGTGGTAAGATAGGTCATTTTGCTTCTAAGTGTCCCTATCGGAAAAAGGACCAGAACTCTGATGATGAAAAGAAGTACAAGTACAAGAAATATAATAAGAAGAAAAGTTTGGTTGCAAATAATGACAATTCCTCAGAAGACACCGATAGTGACTCATCCTGTGAAGATAAGGTAAATGACTTCGTACTTATGGCCAAAGAGGATCATGATAATAAAATCACAGGCAGTGATGATAATGAGGAAGAAGATGTGGTGGATTTGGAAGGAGAACTAATCAGTGCACTGGAAGAAATTGATAGACTCAGGTCTAAAAACAGAAAGTTAAAACAATTGTTAACACAGTTTGAAAAAGACAGTACAAAACCTGATGAAGATTTTGCTCTGCTGAAAGTGGAATTAGAAGAGGCAAAGAATATAGAAGACATACTGAAACAACAACTGTCAGAGAAGAAACTCAGGTGTGAAGCCCTAGAAGAAGAAATAGTAAAGACTAGAAAAGAAATGGATAAATTCAAAGGATTGTATCATCAAAATCTACCAAGTATTAAAGCATCAGAAGAATTAACCTCCATTCTAAATCAGTAGAGAAATTCAAAGCTGAAAGATGGATTGGGATATGAAGAAGGACCAAGCAGTGATCATCCAAGTAACACTGAATCTATCAAGTTTGTCAAATCCTCAAACATTGACAACAGTCACTCTGCAGAAACAAAGAAAGAAAATCAGCCATCAAGAAGAAATGAAAGGAAAACCCCAGAACAGAATTTGTAGACCAGAAAGTTTATCGGCATGAAAGAAATCGATCTCCTCAAAGAAGATAGATTTCTTCAAGGTACAAAAATTTCTTCTATGGTTATTGTTTTTTCTGCTCTAATTTTGGTCACAAAGCTATAAAATGTTCTCTAAGATTTAGATATGAACAATCAAGAGACTCAATGAATAACTATCTATCACAACAAAGATTGAGACAGCCAAGCAACAAACAACCACAGACTATAAGTCAGGTGATGACTGGGAGAAGGATACAGGTGAGACACAACAACATCTATGAGCATAACAATCGTTATGATCTTTTATTTAGTGAACCAGAATGCTACATCTGTCATAATTATGGACATAAGGAAACAAACTGTCATTTACAGAATTATAATCCAGATCGGAATCCCACCGCTAAAAATGTCAAGGTTTGGAAGAAGAAAGTAGATGACAAGTGTGGACTAGTGCTATCAGCCCAAAAAAAAAAGAATCCCTGGTATATTGACAGTGCATGCTCCAAACATATGACTGGAGACAAAAGTAATTTTTTAACTCTAAGTGATAGTAAATCAGGGAATGTAACTTTTGGAAACGATGCACCAGGAAAGGTAAAAGGTAAAGGAATTGTAAGTTTGAGTAACGAAAAAATAAAATCTCAAGATGTGCTGCTTGTAGAAAATTTGAAGCATAATCTTCTTAGTGTCAGTCAAGTCTGTGACCAAGGGTGTGAAGTTGTTTTTACCTCTAAAGACTGTAAAATCAAATCTGTGGATTCAGGACAACTAGTTGCAAAAGGTATAAGAATAGAAAACAATGTCTATATTTTAAAATAAGAAGAAGAAGAAGAATGCAACCTAAGAAAATATGATGATAGTTGGTTGTGGCATAGGAGACTCGGTCACCTAAACTTTGATCACATAATAAAACTCAAAAACAATGGGGCAGTAAAACACCTTCCAAAGATATCAAATCCATATGACTTTGTTTGTAAGTCATGTCAGATAGGAAAGCTTACTCGCACTCAATTCAAATCAAAAATTTTTCCTTCAACAGAAAAACCTCTTCAATTAGTACATATGGATCTATGTGGACCATTAAGGAAAGAAGGTAAAAGAAAAGAAAATTACTTTATGTTGATTATTGATGACTATTCTAGACTAACTTGGGTTCCCTTTTTGAAAGAAAAATCTGAAGTACTTGAAAAATTCAAAGTGTTTAAGGCTTTGACTGAGAATCAAATAGGAAAAAGGTTAAAGGCAGTAAGATTTGATAGAGGAGGAGAATTCAGTTCTGGAAACTTCAAAGAATTCTGTGATAAAAATGGGATCAAAAGAGAGTACACAATTCCAAGGACTCCACAGCAAAATGGAGTTGTTGAGAGGCAGAATAGGTCAGTACAGCAAATGGCAAGATCTATGATGAATGAAAATAACATACCTCAGACAAATTGGGTGGAAGCAATTCATACAGTTGTTCATATCCTTAACAAAGCTCATCTCAGACCACACGGTGACAAGACCCCTTATGAACTTTGGTTTGGAAGACCTGCTTCAATCAAACATTTTAAAGTTTTCGGGAGTAAATGCTATATCAAGAACAATGATGAAAATATTGGCAAATATGATGACCGGGATGATGAAGGTATATTCTTGGGTTATTCTACAAATAGTAAAGGGTACAGATGCTACAATAAGAGACTGCAAAAACTAGTTGACTGTATAGATGTAAAAGTTGATGAAGAAATTCCATTCAGAAATGTAAGCAGTGTTGAATCAAGAATAGAAGATACAATTGAAGATGAAGATGAACAGGTCCAAGGATCAGAAAGAGAAGAATCTGGATCAGATGAAGATACGAATATTCAAACTGACACAAATTAGTAGAAAGAAGAAAAATCACCTCTCAGAATTATTAGAAAGAATCATCCCGAAAATCAGATAATTGGAGATATAAATGAAGGAGTTCAAACAAGGAGGAAATTGATTAAAAACTCAGAACAATCTCATGTTGCCTTTTTGTCGATGACTGAACCTAAAAATTTGGAGGAAGCTAGCCAGGAAGATAATTGGATTAGAGCAATGAATGAAGAGCTTGATCAAATTGAGAAGAACAAGCCTGGGGACTATCGGAAATTCATGGTTCGGGGTTTGTTATTTCTGCAAATGAGTTGAGGATGGATCCAGATAAGGTGGAAGTGATCAAGAATTGGCCATCACCAAAGAATATCTTTGAGGTGAGAAGTTTTCACAGATTGGTTAGTTTCTACAGAAAATTCATTAGAAATTTCAGTGGAATTAGTGCAGCGATGATGGATACAGTGAAGAAAAGACACAAGTCTTTTCACTGGACTGAAGAGGCTGAAAAGAGTTTCAATCTGTTGAAGAGGAATATTATGGAACAACCAGTTTTGGTGTTGCCAGATTTTCAGAAGACATTTCAGGTGAAATGTGATGCAAGCGGATTTGCAATTGGGGCAGTCTTGAGTCAAGATGACAGGCCAATAGCATACTTCAGCGAGAAGCTGAATGAAGAGAAATTGAAGTACTCCACTTATGATAAGGAGTTTTATGCTATCATCCAGGAATTGAAGAAATGGAGGCATTACTTGATCCCGAAAGAATTTGTCTTATACAGTGATAATCATGCATTGCAGTTTGTGACTCAACAGGAAAAGTTGAATCAGAAACATGTCAAATGGGTTGAGTATATGTAGAATTTCACTTTTGTGATAAAACATATTTCTGGTACTGCTAACAAATTTGTTGATTCTTTAAGCAGGAAGTGTTTGTTGTTGTAGCAGTTCGAATTCAAAACGTTGGGTTTTGATGATCTCAGGGACATGTACGTTGATGATCAGGATTTCAAAGAGGTGTATGAAGCAGCTGAGAATCCAATTCTTAGAGACAGAAGCCCATGGATAGAATACATGATCCAGGAAGGATTACTATTTAGGGGCAATCAACTGTGTATTCTGAAATGCTCCATGAGGGAAAATTTGCTGACGGAGAAACACAGTGGAGGTTTGGCAGGACACTTTGGCCACGACAAGACGTTGCAAAGTTGAACGAGTCATATTTTTGGCCAGGAATGCGAGCAGATATCAAGAGATTCGTAGACAGATGCAAAATTTGCCAACATTCGAAGGGAAGGAAGCAGAATGCAGGATTTTATCAACCATTGCCCATACCAGAGAGGCCGTGGGATGCAATTAGCATGGATTTTGTATTGGGGTTGCCAAGGACACAAAGAGGTGTTGATTCAATCTTTGTGGTAGTGGATAGATTTTCCAAAGTGGCACACTTCATTCCATGTCAGAAAACCAGTGACGCAACTCACATTGTGAACCTGTTTTTCAAAGAGGTCATTCGACTTCATGGGTTTCCAAGGAGTATAGTTTCGGATCGAGATACGAAATTCATAGGGAATTTTTGGAGGACCTTATGGAAGAAGTTGGGAACTAACTTGGAATTTAGTTCAGCTTATCATCCTCAGATGGATGGACAGACGGAAGTGGTCAACAGAAGTCTGGGAGACTTGCTGAGGAGCTTGGTGACAGAACACCACAACCAGTGGGACAACATATTACCATAGGTAGAGTTTGCGTATAATGAATCGATGAATAGGAGCACATGGAAAAGTCCATTTCAGGTTGTCTATGGCATACAGCAGAGGGGAATTTATGAATTAAGGGATTCAGAACAGACTGCGACTAGGAGTCCTAGTGCATAATAATTCGCAAAGGCAATGAAGGAACTTCACAGCCAGGTGAAGGAGCGATTGCAGAATTCAAGCCAAGAATACAAGCGTAGATCAGATCAGCATAGAAGACAACTTCAATTTGAGGTTGGTGACTTGATTCTGGCACATTTAAGAAAAGAAATGTTCCCGAGAGGAACGTATAATAAGATGAAGATGAAGAAAATTGGACCATGTAGGGTCTTGAGAAAATTTGGGGCGAATGCTTATGAGATTGAATTACCCGATGGGATTGGAATTTCTTCGATATTCAATATCTCTGATTTGTACCCATATAAAATTGAGGAAACAGAGACTGGAGATGAGCATCCAGTGATCCAGTGGACGAAGCAGATGCCAGTTGTAGATAAACCACAGATGGAATGCATACTGGATAAGAGAGTAAGCAGGAGGACCACGCGAAAGCAATACTTTGAGTATCTGGTCAAATGGAAAAACCATCTAGTTGAAGATGCCAGCTGGGAGAGTGAAACGGAGATACAGAAGCATGGACGGACTGTGCAGGAGCTCATGGACAGGAGCCCATGAAAGTTTTCAAGCGAGGTAGTATGATACAGGAGAATCTCCCACATCAAGCGAGTCAACGCGGAAGCAAAGGACAGCTGGACAAGCCAGCACAAATTTTGAAAATCACCTTGAAATTGTTGCACAATCTTAAATGAATCCATTAAGATGAAGCACACTTGTATAATGTAAGAGGACCTTGAGCAACTCGCTCTCGTCCTTAGTAGGTAGAAGGCATTTAAAGTAGTTAATGTAGGAAGATAGAATTTAATTCTAGATTAGACAGTTTGAGAGCGCAAGAGGGAAATGGGATATAGACACCCTCATTTGTGTATTGTAACATTAGAAGGAGGAGAGAATTGATGAGAAGAGAAAGAGCATACAGAGGGCTGTGTAAGAACACCCATGTACAAACATTTGAATTAATAGAAAGGATTGGTTCAAATTCATGGTTTTGTGTTTGTTCTCTGTGTATTGATGTTATGCTGATGAATGTTTGCTTCCTGTTATACATTTGCTTTATATGTTGTGTATATGATTTCATGTTTTCATTTGAAGTCTGAGAGGAAGAAAGAATGAGTTTCAATTATTTATCTATCTGAGCCAAAGGTTCCTGCAAGGAGTGCAGTTGAAGTGTCAGCAAGGAGTGCATTGACAGAAGGCTCAGGTAGTTTAGCTTTTGTTCTCATTCACCCACAAGTGCAGTTGGGCACAGGAGCCGTGCAAGGAGTGCACAGGATGAGTGAAGTTCAGGGTTGCGAGCCTGAGCAAGAGTTGAAGGACTGCTGCTATAGGTGTGTGCATATTCGAAAGGAGTTCAGCACTTGAAAGTGTCTGGAGGTTGTTGCAAGGAGTGGGAGCAAGAGAGTTTCTGAGAGGACGCAGAGCCGTGGAAAAGCTTAGGAGGTATAGAACCTTCGAGTAATCGCCAAAGGAAGCACATGGAGCTTATGCCGTGAAGTGTTTAAACAGGGGTTGCAAGTTTACGCGCAGGTGGACGAGTTCCGAACAGGAGCACTTAGTCATTTTGCAGATCCCATCAGGAGGAACGGAGGGTCGGTATTCTCCGAGGAGGATTCGCGACATCCCGTTAGCCGTTAGATCTCACAAGAGGAGTAGGAAAGTTACCATGGAAGCATCGAAGGGTTTAAATCTTGGGAGGGGTAGAACCGTAGATCCGAGCCACAAGGACTGTTGGATTTACGTGTGGATTTCGCACATCGGGGTTTCGTGGATTGAAACTCCCTAATATTGCAAAGGGAATCACGAAATTGCAAAACGCAATATCCCGATGGCTAAGTAAACAGTGTGGGGCCACAGAAGTCGGTGACGTGGACAGGTGGCACACCATTTCGGGGTTTCGTAGCGAGAAGTCCCGAAACATTGACACCAGGATTCGTGATCCCGCGAAGTCCGAAATCCCGATCAAGGTGACGGGGTGATGAAAAGTCAACTCACGCGTGTGTCGGGTAATTGGAATATAGAGGTTCGGGAGTCGGTAAAGTGAGTTGTTTGACATCGCGAGTGGAGAAATCACAATAGAGAAAACCCCGATAGGAAAGGGTCAGCGTTGACTGTATCGGCATTTGAGGATTCGAGAGTACAGTGCTCGACCACAGGATTCGCGAAGCCGCGAATTCCGATCTCCCGATAGTAAAGAGGGGGGATCCCACGAGGATTGTTGTGGGTGCAGATTTCCCGATAGGGAAATAGAAGAATTTCAGAGTTCTTTGGGTTGTGAAAAAAGGAAAGATCCTGTGAGTGAACGTGCTTGCGAGCGCGTACTACGTCATGGGTTGAAAAATGTTTCAAATCATTTTTCTTTCTCGTCCATCCCTGCCACCTTCGCACCCTTCCCAATGCACATTAATTATGATTTTACTAGTGAAAAATCACCACACCGGTTCAAAAATATTTGCATTAATAAGCAAAAAGCTCGAGGACATCTCCCATTAAAACGCATTAAACCGATATTTATGAGAGATTATATTATCATCCTCTAGCATTCATTTTAAATACTATCAAGACACAATTACTGTCACAGGTTGCAATACAAACAAATCTTCATCAAAGCATTAGATTTTCTCACAGGTACCCCACGTACACCCCAATCACCTGAACTGACCAATAGTTCGATCTACCAAATCAACCTCCCTATTATCAAATTGGCAGAGGTGAATATTATGAGATTTGAATTTTTTTGTGTGTGGATCTTGAGATTGAAAAATTTGTTGGTTATTTTTTTTTTTTTAAAGCATTATCACACTAAGGATGCAACATTGTGCTAGCCCACTTTTATCTACAAAGGTGTTGACGTCATGTCCCTATTTAATATTGTGCATATATTACAGCTTATCATATTTCAGAATATGCTTGCATATACAAATGTTAAGTCATATATTTTGTCTATTGCTTATGGATTTGAGCAGATTTTGTGAGTCGAAAACACCCTTCAAATTGGAACGTGGTTTACATTTAGTCCACAAAAATAATATTAAAATAAAATAATATGAATAATATTGAAATAAATATAAACAAAGTCTATTTAAACTTGAACCAGAGTTTGTCAATCTCCAAGTATATTTCATAGCTGAGAATGTTTTTCCCATAGTTAATATGTTTCTATTGCTTGATAATTATCAGACTAAGTGTTGTTGTGTGAGGGATAAAGTTCTTTTCTCCCTTTCTTTTCCCTCTTCTATACTTACCTGTTTTTTATTTTCCGTCTTTCCCTCTATTATCCCTTTCTAGTTCTATACTTAGTCACATTTCTATGATCATCGGTTCCCAGGGTGGCGGACTGATAGATCCTCATATTCATCTATATCCTCACATCACGATTCCAATTGACCATTGTTCATTTCCATACTTAGACAATTTTATGACTGCGGGTTCCCAGGTTGGTGTTATCGAACTCTCATGCCCCGTGTTCCATGATATACATATTGCACCCAAAACTTCTATGATCTACAATTCGACCCCAAACTCCTTGAAGACTCACTCTATATACGATGAGTCCCTCTGATCACCCCGCCTTTCCATACTTAGTCGATTATTCACCTCCTATTGTCATAGATTCACGGGTTCACAGACTCCCAGGTTCACAAAAGTTTCAAATCATTTTTCGCTCGTGTCTATCCCTGCCACCTCATGCCCTTCCCAATGCACATTAGTTATGATTTTACTACTGACAACTCACCACACAGGTTCAAAAATATTGGCATTAATAAACGAAAAACTCGAGCACATATTCCATTAAAACGCATTAAACCAAGATTTACGGGATACAATTACTGTCACAAGTTGCAATACAAACAAATATTCATCAAAGCATTATATTTTCTCGCAGGTACCCCAGGTGCACCCCAATCGCCTGAACTGACCGATAATCGATCTAAAAAATCAACCTCCCTATTATTGAATTGGCAGAGGTGAATATTATGGGATCTAGAAAAAAAAAAATGTGTGGATATTGAATTGGCAAAAATTGTTGGTTATTTAGTTTTTTTTAGGCATTATCACAGTAAGAATGCAACATTATGCTAGCCCATTGTTATCTACAAATGTTTTGACGTCATTTCCCTCTTTAATATTGTGCATATATTACAGCTTGTCATATTTCAGAATATTCTTGCATATAAAAATGTTAAGTCATATATTTTGTCTATTGCTTATGGGTTTGAGCAAAGTTTACGAGCTGAAAACACCCTTCAAATTGGATCATGGTTTACATTTGGTCCACAAAAATAATATTAAAATAAAATAATATGAATAATATTGAAATAAATATAAACAAATTCTCTTTAAACTTGAACCTCAGTTTGTCGAGCTCCGACTATATTCCATAGCTGAGAATGTTTTTCCCATAGTTAATGTGTTTCTATTGCTAGATAATTATCATACTAAGTGTTCTTGTGTGAGGGATAATGTTCTTTTCTCCCTTTTTTTTCCCTCTTCTATACTCACTCATTTTTCTCTTTTCGTCTTCCCCTCTATTATCCCTTTCTAGTTCTATACTTAGTCGCATTTATATGATCGCGGGTTCCCATGTTGGCGGGCTGACAGATCCTCATCTCCATCTATATTCTCACATCACAAGTCCGACCGACCTCCATTCCTTTCCATACTTAGCCAATTTTATGAACACAAGTTCTCGGTTTGGCGCTATCAAACTCTCATGCCTCGTGTTCCGTGATATACATATTTCACCCAAAACCTTTGTGATCTACAATTTGACCCCAAAATCCTTGAATTCGCAAGCTTCACTCTACCTACGATGAGTCTTCCTGATCCCATCTAACCACCCCGCATTTCCATACTTAGTCGATTATTCACCTCCTATTGTCACAGATTCGTGGGTTCACGGACTCTTGGGTTCACAAAAGTTTCAAAGCATTTATCGATCTCGTCCATCCCCGCCACCATCGCACCCTTCCTAATGCACATTAATTGTTCTTTTATTAGTGATAACTCACCACACGGGTTCAAAAATATTGGCATTAATAAGCGAAAAGGTCAAGGACATATCCCATTAAAATGCATTAAACCAAGATTTACGGGAGATTATATTATCATCCTCCAGCATTCATTTTAAATACTATCAGGAGAAAAGGAACATTCTCATCACCTTATGGCTGTAACTCGACAACATTTCTATGGATATATGTTGAATATTTTTGGGTGCGAGGACCAGAGTTTTCAGTGGTCCAGAGCTTATTACTACTACTCATCCCCTTATGCACAGAAGGAAGTTATATGGACGACTAGAATTGCACGAGAAGATTGTTTCCATGAAGTTTTTCACTGTAAATATTCGGTAATTTGGTGTGTCGAGAATTATATTCTGAACCAGCATATTATCCAGTTGTGAGACCATTCCCGAGTCTCCCTTTTTGCCTCAAGTATTTCGAAATATGTTAAGACTTCCCAAGCCAACGCTTACTTCCAAGGGCGAGGATTGCAGGGAGTTCTTAAAGAAGCATGATAATGGATTGGACCTTTTACTGGAATTCTTAGAGGACCCAATGGTCGTCCCCAAGGACTTCACCAGATTACAGGTTAGTGCATTCAAAAACCATTTCCGGGAAATTGCATGGCTCTTCACAAGGATAACGGGACAAGAAAGTACAACCAGCATCTCTCGGATTATTCTGTATATTTTATATTTTACAGTGAAGGAACAAGCCATCTTTGATTGGGGCAAGTTGATTTCCATTGAAATCTCTTCCCAATTATCGTAATACAAAAGGCAGAAGAAATTATTTATGTCATCTTATTTAATTTTCATGATAGCGCATTACTGTACATTCCCCAAATTATCTATGTGTAAGAAGGTAAGCTATGAATTTGACCCAGTAACGTTCTAGTACCAGACATTATGGAGACACAAGGCCTCCCAACATTTTTATGAATTCTTTAATGATTTTGTCTCAATTTTTAAAGGGTTTATATTTGTAAATGATTTTCCCTGGATGCCTGACCAGGTGAGCAAGTTCCTAGATAAGAAAGGGACACTGGAACAAATGAAGAACTATAATTTATAAGTATTTTTGGATCCAAAGAAAATCCTTCCTTCCTTCCATGTCACATATATGATACAATGTTTGTTGCTGAGATAGCAAGGTAGTACACCTACTGGTTGCATTTTTTCCATGAAAAGAGAAAAAAACAATTCATGCCTCTGCCTTGGAAAGTTGGGGATTTCATATTCAGGAGTATGAACAAGATTGAAAAAATCACAGGCCACTTCCATAGCCTCAATTTGAAATATGCTGAAAAAGTAAAAGGATTTGACCCTAATGGTATTTTTGTAGAACACCTATTGGTTGTCGGTTTCATCAATTCTTTCATTAATGCTATCCTGAATGAAGATGAAGATAATGCCTCAGGTAGTCCTGCTCATGACACCGATGACCTGGAGACAATACTCAACACCAATGAGTCGTACAAGCAGAGATGAAAAGTTCTGGGTGAGAAACGTTCTCAATCCCTGACTGCCACACCCAAGACCACAGCATCTTGGAGCAACGCTCCAACGGCCTGCCCAAGTCAGAAAGTCACACACATTTCTTCAAGAGATGGAGGAGATAAGAACCCTCCCTCTAAAAAAATTGAAATGTCTCATAAACATCCTGTGAGAAAGAAACGAAAAAAAATTGTGCAAGAAGAGGAGGAACCAAGGGGAAAAAGTGATATCCACGATCTCTCCCTCGAAGATATGGAACTAGAAATTAGCATTGAGAAAGTGTTCCCCAACAATGACCAACTAGAGAGAACTTCTCCCTAGAACCCTCAAATGGAAATAATTGTGACCGAGACCTTAGACGAAGAAGAGTCTTTTACTTTTCAAAGTGTTGTTTTTTACAGCGAATCCAAAAAATTGATTATTTAAAACAGAGATGTAAAGAATAAGAAGGGGAAATCTCATTCAGATATTAACCTATGGAACATGCGGCCTTCCCAGATCTCCCAGATACACCAAGCAATTAGATATGCTTTAGACAACTCTATTGATGACCTTGAAGCGAAGAATGTCAGGTTAAAGGAGTGAAAAAAAGAATTGGAGGGAGCTCTAATGTCCATTTCATTGTTGGCTATTCCTTTAGCAATGATCAAGCCTACCACACCTATGGAAAAGTTAAAAGGATCAACAAGTCTTCTCACATCAGCCTGAGGCTATGTGAAAAGGAATATAAAGAGAAGAATGAAATTAATAACAGAGGCTTGGGAGATGTCAAAGAGTATGGTCTTTTTTGGAACAAGAGTGCATGATTTCTATGAATATCTGCAAGCATATTTGAAAACCGAGAAAGGTTTATACCTCGATGCAGTTGTACCATTTGGTGTTAAAGTTACTAGTATGATGGAATTGAGAAGAAAAGAGGAGGATCTCCCTTCCCCGGATCGAATAAACCAACTAAACGCATGCTGGAAAGAAAAGGTAAAAAACTTGAATGGTATTGTTCAAGCATGTAGCCAGGCCATATCTATAAGAGAAAAACTACTCAAGAAGTTAACTGAGATAGATCTAGCTGGAAGCACCAATGAAGTCTAAGACCCAAAATTGATATTCAACTCGTTGTTTTTAACCAAGAAAGAATATGATGAACAAGTTGATATCTTTAAAGGGCTGTCATTTTAAAATTTCTATGGCATTCTTGAATATGGGAAGATGACATGAAAAACTGGCTAGTTGATTATTCGATTAAAAACCAAGATATTGAGGAAGCATTGTGCAACATCTCTATTGATCTAAGGGACTTGGAAAGTGAACACTTAAATATAAAAATTCGTCATGAAATCAACGTGGCACCTGTGAGGAGCTACATCAAGGAGTGGTTCAAAAAGGTTGTCGACAAACTTACCAATGAAGGGAAAAGGACGATTGAGATGGTTCCCATAACCATCGAGGAAAGCCATAAAAGGACATCAACGAGAAAATGACAAGACATGAGATACAATCATAGTAATTTCATACTAATCACATTCTTTTGTCTTTGTCAATCTCTTCATCCAGTTACTCTACCTCTTTAGATAGAAGGGTTTAACCAAGGACTGCCAATTTTCTCTTTCTTCTTTCCAGGTCTTGTTGTCTTCCATCGTCCACTTTCTTCTTTCTACAAGCTTCATTCTTATACATATTTGCTTTATGGTCCATGAGAGCCCCAATTCCATTCATTATGACAAACGCATTTAAATTTCATAGAATATGTACTGAACTATATATTTTTTTTTAATTCCAAGATAGTTATTTTGGGAATAATCTTTACTGTAGTTTGTAACCCAGTTTATCTAAATATAAAATATTTGAGGTTGTTGTTTCATTATCTTTTTCTTTCTTCCCATGTATTACACTGTCAAAGTTCTCTTGTGCATGTCAATCATTTTCTTTTAATTTTTATGTGGTCAGATATCATTATCCATGTTATGATGGATGTGAGCAAGTTTTATTTATTTACTTTACATATACGAATGTGTGCATCTCCTAGTCCATTCACATGAATTCTCTTTTTACAAGAAAATTTAAAAACATCTTTCATTTTCTATCATATCTATTTTATTTTCATTTGAGGGACTTCTTTAAAGGTCTCACATTTTACAAATTTATGGTGTTTTACAATGTTTAACATTGTTTTATTGAATTTTTGTAATCTTAAAAAAAATTAAATCATTTTCGTAGCTACATATTAGTTAACATGTTGAGTGCAAATTTATGGTGTTTTCCAATGTTTAATATTGTTTTATTGAATTTTGTAATTTTTTTTTTAAATTAAATCATTTTCTTATACAACTATTGATAGATGAATTGAACCTCTTTCTACAAGAATTTAAGAGGCTCTTTGATCCATAATTAAAAATTCATGATATTTTTTTTTTCCGTGCCTAGTACTTCCATTTAAATAAAAGCTACTCTATTGAAACATATGCAACTTTCACTCCTTACATTTTACATGCAAGAATAATTTGTGATAGGGTGACAGATTCAAATAGGACATAGTTTTGTGGCCACTATCCCTCTAACAAAGACAACAAATGAGTGGACATATACAACATGACAAATTAGGTGTTGACTTCATGTTCCTATTTAATATTGTGCATATATTATAGCTTGTCATATTTGAGAATATGCTTGCATATAAAAATGTTAAGTCATATATTTTTGTCTATTGCTTATGGGTTTGAGAAAAATTTACGAGCCGAAAACATTCATCAAATTGGAACATGGTTTACATTTGGGCCGCAAAAATACTATTAAAATAAAATAATATGAACCAAGTATATTCCATAGCTTAGAATGTTTTTCCCATAGTTAATGTGCTTCTATCACTTGATAATTATCAGACTAAGTGTTGTTGTGTGAGGGATAAAGTTTTTTTCTCCCTTTCTTTTCCCTCTTCTATACTTACATGTTTTTCCCTTTTCTTCTTCCCCTCTATTATCTCTTTTTTGTTCTATACTTAGTCACATTTCTATGGTCACGGGTTCTCGGGTTGGAGGATTGATAGATCCTCATCTCCATCTATATCCTCACATCACGAATCCGATTGACCGTCGTTCCTTTCAAGACTTAGCCAATATTATGACCCGGGGTTCCCGGGTTGGCGCTATCGAACTCTCATGCCCCGTGTTCCGTGATATACATCTTGCACTCAAAACTTTTGTGATCTACAATTCAACCACGAACTCCTCGAACTCGCAAACTTTACTCTACCTACGATGAATCTGTCTGAGTCCGTCAGACCGCCCTGCCTTTCCAGACTTAGTCGATTCTTCACCTCCTATTGTCACAGATTCGCGGGTTCACGGACTCTCGGGTTCACAAAAGTTTCAAAGAATTTATCGCTCCCTTCCATTCCCGCCACCTTCGCGCTCTTCCCAGTGCACATTAATTATGCTTTTATTAGTGACAACTCACCACACAGGTTCGAAAAGATTGGCATTAATAAGCGAAAAGCTCGAGGACATCTCCCATTAAAACGCATTAAACCAAAATTTACGAGAGATTATATGATAAAATAACTTCCTTACATTTTACATTTCATATTACTTTATGGGAAGATTCTATTTCATATTAATTACTTTATTATGCCATGTATTTGTGGGTAGATTTTTTTTCAATAATTGTAAATTAAGGTATAAGTTATATTTTCAATGTCTTAGTGTATATGTATTCAATGAAAGTTCAACATAAGTTTTAATAT